>VWZE01026002.1:187922-211528 GCA_013396675.1 Eubucco bourcierii | reverse complement strand
GGGCGCGGCGTCAGCGCCTACGCGAGAGCCGCCGAGGCGGGGCTTGCCGAGGCAGCGGTTGCTCGGCACGGCGTCCGCCTCCGCGGGCCGCCGTGTGACCGGGGCAGAGGGGACAGGGCAGGTGGGGTCAAGGCAGGACGGGTCAAGGCGGGACGACGGAACCCTAGAAGGTCTTGCCCCTCGGCTCTCTTTGTGTGTTTGTTCCGCTGGCGAGAGCCGCATGCTGTGCGACGCTAGGCAGAGGTTGCGGCCCGGCCATGGCTCCACGCTGAGAACGCGCTGCTTCCACTGTAAGGCGTGCGGATAGCTCGCGTACTTCTGAGCTAGGGTTAAGCACAGTAGCGATGAACTCTTCTTCTCTTACCACGACAGTGTTTGTGGAATACCACAAACATCTGCTACCACCGACCTCTGCTTTAACCGTGCCTTCTTTTCCATGAAAAGGGTTTTGCTTAAGGATGCTGACAATATTTCACTATAATTAAACTCAATTAATTGCTGCCTTTCTTCCATGGTATCTCTGACCGTTATTACTGTAGCTCTTAGCATCCTACTCAAAACCGAGATGAGCTAGTGGCAGTTGGCCTGGCTCTGACCTTACCCAGAACCTGCTGGTTCTGAGTATTTCCTGTAGAGTTTAGAGAAAAATGTGGCTAGTTTGGTCTTAGTTAGGTCCAGCCCGGGGTGTGCTGCTTCATGGGCATGATACATAGATGCTCCAGCTGGCTTGCTCAGAGCCGGTGCAGCTCTAAAAAGCTGCGGCACTTGAGCTCTGTTCCGAACCTTGCCATGTTCTCACATTGAGTTTTCTGAAAACAGATGAGCTAGGTACTGTCATCTAAGTTAATAAATCCAAGACATAAATCATTCCTTTCACAAACACCCATATACCTCTCTATATTGAGGCTTAAAGTTTGTTGCAAAAGTCTGTTGTATTAGTCTGCCAAATCCATGGCTAAGCAGTCATTAGCATCTCACTGATTCTTTGCATTTTACCAGCTATGTCATCTGTTATCATCTGTTTTACACTTGAACGGTAAAATCCCTGGGCCAGGAACATCCTTTCTGTTTTGGCTTGTACCATGTCTATCACATTTCATTTCCGTTATTTGTAACCACGTCTGCAAGCCAGAACAGCTGTGTGGAAACGACAGCTTAATGCTGGTACTTAGGATGCAACAGAGACTTCTGCTGTTGACTCTCCCAGACATGCTCCAGGAGCTAATGGATCACTAATATAAAGCTGTATTCTTGAAAATATTGCACAGGGGTACTTATTTATCATTTCGTCACTGGGCAAATTAGATACATCCTTCACAGCCTGCAGTCACCTGAATTCTTATGCTATGATCCATGCTAGTTGAAGAAGTAAAAAGTTCATTCTTTTTACCACTTTTGCCTATGGTTATTTCCCTTTATTCTTATGAATTTGACAAATCTTTTCAGATTAGCTAAGGCTAAAGCCTTCAAGGGTAAAATACAGAACTAATAAAATATTTTCTGGTCTGTTAGAAGCCTGCAAGGGTGTACTAGCACCACTAGCAGCATTTTGATGCATGACGTGGGATCCTCCATGCTACTACAAGAATATCTTGCAGGAATTCTTACCAGTGCTGTGTGTGGGCTGCTTTTGCATTGTCTGTCATTCCCCTGAGTCCTAGCATGTGCCTCCGTTCCTGAATTGTAAGGTCAAATGTGAGGCAACAAAATATTTTTTTCAATCCATTTTAGTACTTTATGATTTTCTTTCCCTTCTCTCTTAACAGAGACTGAATTTCTAAAGGATGACTTGGTAGTCTGAAGCCCAAACTTGTCAGTTATTGTTTTACTGCTGTTTACATAAACCTTCGATTACTTCTGAGGGGAGAGAACTGTAGATACAGCAAAGCCAGTAAACCACAGGATTTATAGCCTAAAGTCTTGGTGCAAAAGTCACAGGACTTCATCCTAAGAAATGGCATGGTAGTAAAAACACCTCACATTGTTTACAGGCCCAAAGAGGCCACAGAAAGCAACCTGATCTCATGAAAGATGGTCATGCCTACTGCAGGGGGGAACTAGAAGGTTCGTTCCAGCCTAAACCATTCTATTAGTCTATGATCGCTATAAAACATAGTTATGCTTAGCAACTTTATGTGGTACTAAACAGGATGATTACAAGATAGTATAGGAAATCAATTAAGGAACACTTCTAAGCAGATGCACCATTTTAATCATTAGGATTAGACATGTATTACTCAACACGACCTGCATTACCAAATGTGACGGTTTGGGAGTTCCCTGCCCCACCACACTTTGTAAAATGACCCAGACTAGCACTCAGTCGGCTGGAAGTTAAGTGATGAAGCTCTATTTACAGCTCTGCACAATGTACAGCAGATATATGTACACTATATACAGAATATTTACAGAAATATACAAGTAAAAGGTAATACAGCAACACAACTCCCCTCCCAGAAATCAGAGACCCCAGGAGGGGCTCCCAACCATCCTTCCACCTTCTCCCCACCCCTGTACCTTACGCCAAGGTTTGCCTTATGTGCAAGGTAAATTAGGAGGATCAGCCAGGGGGGCTTAGAAGAAAAGTGGTTAGTGAGGATTAATTGGCAGAGGAGCCAGAGCCAGAAACTGCTAGATCGCCCCAGCAGCTCCTGCTCCAGCAAGTGACAAACAGAAACTGACTTATCTAATGTTTTGGTTATTGTTCCCAAACCATTTCTTAGCAAGGGTATGAGTGAAGTAGACATCATGATGTTTTCCTTACACAGTGTAATTTTCTCTATTAAAATATTCTAATTAGCCTCAAACCAGCACATCAAAGTACCAATTTAAATCAAACTGCAGCCATCTATGTTCTCAGCCTTTTGGAGGTGTACTTCTTCACTGGAGCCCTGCAGGTAATATTTTTTCCTAAGTGAAAATCAAGCATGCCTTTATAGTATCTTGGCAGATAATGTGTATCTAAACTTAACTGAGAGAGTGAGTCACAAGCTGAAAAAAATGTAAAATATCTTAACCAAAGTGAAAGCTGGATAATACCTACATAAGTGTGCTGGACACCAAAGATTTGGGCCCCTAACTAGAAGGACGTCGAGTTGCTGGAGCATGTCCAGAAAATGGCAGCGAAGCTGGTGAAGGGCCTGGAGAACAAGTCTTATAAGGAGCAGCTGAAGGAACTGGGATTGTTTAGTCTGGAGAAGAGGAAACTGAGAGGAGCCTTCATTGGTCTCTACAACTACCTAAAAGGAGGCTCCAGTGAGGTAGCAGCTGGTCTTTTTTCCCTACTACCAAGTGATAGAAAGAGAGAAAATAGCCTCATGTTGCACCAGGGGAAGTTTATACTGGATATTAAGAAACACTTCTTTACTGAAAGTGTGGCCAGGCATTGGAATAGGCTGCCCAGGGAGGTGGTGGAATCACCATCTCTGGAGGTGTTTAAAAAAACAGGTAGACATGGTACTTTGAAACATGGATTAATCACCATGGGGGTGTTGGATTGACAGTTGAGGTTAGGTTGATCTTAGAGGTCTTTTCTAACAGAAACAATTCTATGATTCTATGAATCGTAGTCCACTATGTCTTTGCTACTCTATTCAGTTCTGTCTTGGAAATGTATAGAGAATAGCATATTTTTCTCAAGAACTCCAGAAAATACAGCTAGTCCCAGACATGCAATGAAGCTCATCAGCTGCTATGGCCTGTGCTCCCATGGAGATGCCTCCAGGCTGAAAGACAGCTTCATGTCCCAATTAGTATCTGCAGTGGTGCCAACTCCTACTGAGGGGAAAGAAGAAAGCTCAAAATCTCTGAAGATTTTCCTAATATGTCCCTTGAGTATGACAGCTTGCTGTGGTCTCACCCAAGTGATGCCTACTGCAGAACTCAGGAACTTGAACCAAAATAAAAATGAGGTTTTTACTTCTTCTTCTTCTTTCCCCCCCTCCCCTTCTCTCTCTTATTTTTTGCTGCCTAATGATAACTATGAAACATTTGCTTTCTTCCACAGAGACAATGCCCTAAGAAAGTTTGTAGGCAGATGCTTGGGAATTATAAACATTTTTTATCTTGGTGCATCTCAGGCTAACTGAAGTTCTCTTCTCAACTACACACATGCAAGTCCCATTAGAAAAGTGTAAATACACCCAAAGGCCAAATCTGGCAATTGAAATACTTTCGGAAAATGGAAAATAACCCACAAAGACAATAAATCAGAGGAAAATAATTAATTTCAAATATAAAAATTCTGACTAATGCTCTAATTTGTTTTCTACTTATCAGAGAACAAAGATTAAAGCATGAAAGGAATATTCTTGGTGCTAGTGGAAAAGACTGACATCACTTTTTCTAGAAAAATACCTGAGCTATTTTAAAGCACTTACATGCTTTTACCATAAAAGTTTAAATTACAGTTATTATTGGAAATGGTCTTGATAAAAGCAGTTTTAAAGGCTTGTCAAAAAAAAGGATGATTGCAGCCCTTTATTCGCTTGAGACAAATGTAATTGAGAGAAAGTTGTTGATATACTGGAGGGTGTGGGAATGGATTCAGAAGATATTTTGTTTTCTTGTGAAGTGTTGCATACTGTTCCTGAACCCTGGAAGTTTACAGAATCTGTCCTTTCTTCCAAAGCTCCAGCATACCTCAATATTCTCTGCATAAACTACCTATTCGTTTCAAGCTGTTACAGCTGTGGCTCCCATCAACAAATATACACAGAAGTATGGATTTGTATTTCTTTGTTTAGATTCTCACTCCTATTTTAATTATTAGCCTCAGCTGGAATCCTTTTGGAGACGTGAGACACCTCACCCCCCACCCTCCCTTATCCTACTTCATCCTTTTAAGAAATAATAAAAGTAAAAAAATTTCCTGTCTCACAGAAAGATAATGCCCACTGCCAGTGTGCAGCTTTGGTTTTAAGTTGATAAATTGTTGTATTTTGCTGAAAAGGCCAGGAACCACTGTTCTTTCTTCTATTTTAAGAGAAGACAAGGAATATGGGTTTTGTTATCTTCTTGATGGCCTTGTGTGATACAGTGTTCTGTAGGGTGGTGTATATAGGAAATGTTTGCTCTGCTCTGGTAAGAATGCTGAATAGGTGAAGTAGGTCTCGCTGCAGGCAAGGACAACCAGAGGCAGGACTGAAAAATGTTGGTAACATCCAAAAGTTTCTCTCTTTTGTCTGTCTGCTTTGTTGATATTCCCAGTCCCTCAAAGCTGAAGAAAAATTTCTTTATATGCAGAAGTGTTTGCAAAACAATGTATATGGTCTGGTTCTCAAGAAAAACTGTTTTTGCAAAATGATGCATATGGAACAGATCTTAGGAAAAGCTCTAAGGATGCTAACTCTGGGTAGGCTGACCATTTTTTATAGTTCAAGTATCAATTATGTGGCAATGCATCCAGACACCTTCCTCCTCTGGCATGAGTTGGGATCATATATAGTAAAACTTATATTTACTCAGTGTAAGAGTAGTAGGATTTTTTAAAGATTTGTAATACTGTAAGGTTGGAAGGGACCTCAAGAATCACCCAGTTCCAACCCCCTGCCATAGGCAGGGACCCCTCCCACTAGCACAGGTCACTCAAGGCCTCATCCAACGTGGCCCTGAACACCACCAGGGAGGGAGCAGCCACAACCTCACTGGGCAACCTGTGCCAGTGTCTCACCACCCTCACTGTAAAGAACTTCCTCCTAACATCCAGTCTAAATCTCCCCTCTGCCAGTTTAAACCCACTGCCCCTTGTCCTGTCGTTACAAGACCCTGTCAATAGCCCCTCCCCAGCCTTCCTGTAGGCCCCCTTCAGATACTGGAAGGCTACTAGAAGGTTTCCTTGAAGCCTTCTCTTCTCCAGGCTGCAGTGCCCCAACTCTCTTAGTCTGTCCTCATAGCAGAGCTGCTCCAGCCCTCTGGGCATCTTCATGGCCCTCCTCTGGACCTGCTCCAACAGTTCCACGTCCTTCCTGTGCTGGGGGCTCCAGAACTGCACACAGTACTCCAGGTGGGGTCTGACAAGAGCAGAGTACAAAATTTAAAAAACCCCAAACCCACAAGTAGACATGTTTTCTCAGTTTATGGACACAATCTCATCAGTGTTGCTATTGATTCATTATACAATTTTAAGGTTCACAGGTGTGCAAATTTGTATTTTAATAACATCTACCTTTGCTTTGAAAAGACAAATATCCTAGCTGTAGAAAAGTTCCATTTATAGATTTCAGGTAGAAGATGGAAAGTGGTTTTTTTTTGTCTTTAAATGCCAGTGAATTGTCGCCTTGAAACTGATTTGATTATGTGATTTAATTAACAATGTTATTTTCTCTGCTTAGTACAATACTTTAAAAGTACAATATAAACCTGAAGTAAATGCTTAGATATTCAGGTGAAATTCTCTTTCAAAGTCTGAGATTCTGAATGATCAGATCAAAGATGGATTGAAGCAGAATTTCTGAAGAGCAATTTTCACTTTGATTGTTTTTCAGCTGACTGCTGTAGCAGAGATGATGACAGCTGGTATGAAATTGTCTGAATCAGTGATACTAGAATGCAAATACATGCCAACACTTTGCATAAAATCCACAAAGCAGAGCTATTTCTGCACTGTGCCTTTTGACATCTCAGCACAAATGACCCAAATTGGCATCCCCTTTCTTATTTTCTGATATCAAAATTAAATGGAAAGCTAAGAACACAATGTAAAATCAAGCACAGCTACCTAAAATGCAGAACAATGGGAAACAAAGAGGATCTTTTCATAATTGAAGTTTAAGGTTTAATTTTAGCAAACAAATATATTTAAGGAACTTTGCTGTTTAAAGGGATGCCAGACATCTTGGGACTAGTTCTGAATATATTTAAAAGAAAAGTCAAAGACTGAGGAGTAATCTGATCATAGAATGGTAAGGTTGGAAGGGACCTCAAGGATCACCTAGTTCCAACNCCCATTGCCCCTTGTCCTGTCATTATCAGTAGTCCCTCCCCAGCCTTCCTGTAGGCCCCCTTCACATACTGGAAGGCTACTATGAGATCTCCTGGAAGCCTTCTCTTCTCCAGACTGCAGAGCCCCAATTCTCTCAGTCTGTCCTCATAGCAGAGCTGCTGCAGCCCTCTGATCATCTTCGTGGCCCTCCTCTGGACCCGCTCCAACACTTCCATGTCCTTCCTGTGCTGGGGGCTCCAGAACTGCACACAGTACTCCAGGTGGGGTCTGACAAGAGCAGAGTAAAGGGGCAGAATCCCCTCCCTTGCCCTGCTGGCTACAGTGCTCCTGATGCAGCCCAGCATTCGGTTGCTGTCTGGGTTGCATGCACACACTGCAGGCTCATGTTGATAAACAATTGTAATCTGTTTGTCTTGCCAGGAGACAACGGCTGACAAATTATTCTGGAGCACATTATTTTATTGGAATCATGCTTACAACTGACTAGTCTCTATGCCATTCTAAATACAGTTTACAGAAATTGTAGATTTTGATGAAATGGATACATTTTCAAAAGATTGCACAGAGTTTTAGTCAATCAGCTCATTTAGTCAGAACTATGAATCAAATTTCAGTGCAATGCTTTGAAAAAAAACTGTCACTATCTCCATATGGTTTAATACAAACAATTTTGCATAATACAATTTAAAATCATTCTGGCTAAGATACGACAATTAGAAGTAATTAATGTTTTGAAAAGAATCCTCGTGCAAATCATCATTCAAACCAATTGTGGTTGTACCTGTAAAAGCAAGTCAACAGGAAAAGAAAATGCATTGTCAATGGCAGGATTCTTTGCCTTGATTATAAAAGGAAATGCAGTAATGAGACTTGACCTAGTAACATTCTTACTGGATGTAGCTGTGAGAAACTTCCTTCTCTGTAACAGCAGGACGGGTGTACAGTAAAACTATGGAGGGTCACAACAGCAGCTATAATGGTTGTGTGTTTATTTAATTCCTCTTACCTTCGTTAACAAATTTTGAAACAGTGACTAGGATTCTTAGGGCAGAAACTAATGAAATGCTATGTGCATGTTTCACAGTCAGCAACCACTAGCTACTGAGAAAACTTGTGTGACTGACTTACCAAACCATACAGTTGATAATCTCAACATCACAAACTATGATGGTTTTGGAAGGAAGAGTTTTGAAACACTGTGGGATAGAACATGAAGTGGGGAGACAGAAATAGAGAATTGTGCTACAGACTTTGTCTCTGAAAGCTAGAAACAGAACTATAGGCATAGCAGGAGCTGACAGTGCCCAACTGAAAACCTACGTGTTCCCTTTTTTATCAGCACAAAACCCTACTCACAATGAGCTGTTTCAGAAGACAAGCAATGTTGTCTGCAGCTGATTAAAGAAACAAAGATTGCAGGGTTGACAGCAACGTGGCTTGAGGTTGGCTTAAAACCCACAAATGTTCCTGTGTAAGTGAATCATTGGCTGCATGGCTCTCTGTCAGATAAAAAGCAACAGGAGTGACAACAAAATAATAGTGAAGACAGACATTTATTCCTTTCACTAGGAAAGTAAAGACTCTACAACTGCGAAGTGTATGGGTATGCATGCAGGTATAAATGTACAGCTGGGTGCAAAAACATTCACCTGAATCTCCACATTCACTGGGTAATAATGATGTTAACTTCTGAGTAATGAAACTGCAGTCCAACTAGACTTTTTTTCCTTTAAAACTTAATCTTAAAATTTTCTACTTCCTGTGCTCTTCTCTCTGGCAATCTTTTTACCTGTAGAGAGTATACTATATGAGAATAAATAATGTTTATCTTTCCCCATGTCTGATAACACTATGTAGCAGGGAGGCTTCAGTTTTGTTACTAAAATCCTGGGATTAATGTTCTAGCCAAGGGAACTTCTAATAATTTAGACACATTTTGTCCTCTACTAGAAGCCACGAAGATGATCAGAGGGCTGGAGCAGCTCTGCTATGAGGACAGGGTACAAGAGTTGAGGCTTTTCAGCCTGGAGAAGAGAAGGCTTTGAGGAGACTTTGAGGAGACCTTCTAGTAACCTTCCAGTATCTGGAGGGGGCCTACAGGAAGGCTGGGGAGGGACTATTTACAAGGTCCTGCAATGACAGGACAAGGGGCAATGGGTTTAAACTGACAGAGGAAAGATTTAGACTGGATGTTAGGAGGAAGTTCTTTCCAGTGAGGGTGGTGAGGCACTGGAACAGGTTGCTGCAGGCACTATCATCCATTCTATGATTCTATGATTCTATAAATCTTGAGATCAAGCTACACAGCCACATAGTGGTGCTGTATGGGGAATATCTGCAGATTGAATTGTAGACAGGTTTATACAAGATTTAGTTAGCCATGATAATAGCTTCACTCAAGGCCTCATCCAATCTGGCCTTGAACAAACTCAGCTTTGAGTAACCTGTACTAGTGGGAGGTGTCCCTGCCTATGGCAGGGGGTTGGAACTGGATGATCCTTGAGGTCCCTTCCAACCTTACCATTCTATGATTCTATGATTCTATGAGCAGATCAAAGTGACTGGTGATAAGGTTCCTTACATCCCCTTTATATGTATCTTAGGAGGTTCATCTCAATTCAGATGTCAGCTAGTTTCCTGAGGTAAACATCTCCCTTATGTAGGTGGTTTGATGATCAGGGAAAAGCGTTAGACACAAACTCTGTCAGTGATACAGCCCCAAAATAAGTTAGCAACCTATTGTTCCTGAAGAGCACTGCAGCACTTCTGGACCAATCTTTCTGGTTTAGTTTCCTTCCAAAGAGAATCTGTTTCATGGATATCACAGCTGTCCTCAGAACTGAACACAGTAAATGGAGATAAACAAAAGATTTGCTTCAACACTGCAACACTGCTCTGAACCAAGTTGCTAATGCAGACCTGGTTGTATTGTATGTTCAAAACTTAGATTTGGGCAACTAGGCCAGGCCACTTTTATAGTTTTATAAGCTCCATTGCTTGGTGAAATACTCCCATGGTTCAGAAAACATTAACTTTTAAAATAAACCTTTCTTGCCTTTACATGTCTTTGTATGTCAAATGAGGAATTTCCAGGCTCCAAAGCTCCATGGGCTACTAGCAAAAAATGCTTCCTTTCTATCAGAGGGGTTAGAACAAAAGAAT
Organism: Eubucco bourcierii; assembly: GCA_013396675.1. Taxonomy (NCBI): domain Eukaryota; kingdom Metazoa; phylum Chordata; class Aves; order Piciformes; family Ramphastidae; genus Eubucco; species Eubucco bourcierii. The sequence goes on along the minus strand of VWZE01026002.1, from coordinate 201,423 downwards.
TCATGGCCCCTATGATCTTTCATAGTTTGGTGACCAAGTTTCTGCTACACTACAGTTACTAAAGAAAACTCTGAATTGGATTGAAGCAAAATGATATCTGAAGTATAATAGCCTTAAGTTGATATCTCAGTACCTTCAAGAGATATCAGCTAATGCAGAAACCTTTTGCTAACCACAACAATAAAAAAATGTCCTGTTTTTTAACAGTTTGAATGGTGAAGCTATTATCATGGCTAACTAAATCTTGTATAAACCTGTCTACAATTCAATCTGCAGATATTCCCCATACAGCACCACTATGTGGCTGTGTAGCTTGATCTCAAGATTTATAGAATCATAGAATCATAGAATGGTAAGGTTGGAAGGGACCTCAAGGATCATCTAGTTCCAACCCCCTGCCATAGGCAGGGACGCCTCCCACTAGTACAGGTCACTCAAGGCCTCATCCAATCTGGCCTTGAACACCTCCAGGGAGGGAGCATCCACGACCTCCCTGGGCAACCCGTTCCAGTGTCTCACCACCCTCACTGTAAAGGACTTCCTCCTAACATCTAGTCTAAATCTCCCCTCTGCCAGTTTAAACCCATTTGTTTTTCCCTAATCCACCAATGATACAAGAACTCCTTATTTGTCCACTTCTACAAATGATCTTCTACAGCACCTTATGCAAATAGCATAGATTCTTTAATTCTTTTCATATCTACTTTTTATTTAAAGACATAATGGACAGCTAGTGAAATGGCAGTTCAGTGAAATCAGAATTCTGTTCATCATTATCTTGGTGTCAGTGTCAAAGGTGCTGTTGCCATAAGGAGGTAGATGTTAATACACTAACATCTGTAGCTACTTTTAACTCTGTGTAAAAGACTCTTTCCTCTTTTTGATGTAGGAGTCCAGGAGCATTAGCTGGCAGGGTGTGTTCAGTCAAATGTGCTTCTAGGATATGTTTGAAGTATCTTACCCATCCGTCCTCCTTTTCATGTGTTCCAGCTTGCTTGGTCATTTACATATAGTCTATCCAAATCACACCTACTACTCAGTGCTGCTGGGACATTGCTATTAATGACTCAGTAAGTGTTCACCCAATCTGACTAAAACCAAACCCATCTCACTTTATTTCATTAAGAGCAGGTCCACAGAATCCTCTCATGGCAGTTTTCCACAAGCTGGATACATCTCTGCAAAAACCTCTGCCTCATACAGGAGCATGGTAAACGCAGAAGTGCTATGTCACATTAATTTGGTGAATAAGTTCCTTTCATGCTGATCTAATAGCTAAACTGCATAAGCACATAAAATGTCCAGTCTATTTCTACCAATTAATTTGGAAGTAATAATGTGTTTTCATCTTTAGAACTTTTTTTTTTTAAATTTTTTTTAAATTTTCCTTGGAGACATCAATATTTGAAAGCTGATAGTAGAAGCAGAAAATCAGCCTGCAAATTAAATATCTTGTTTAGAACTTCTAGTGAATTAGTAGCTTAGAAACTACTAATGTTTAGGGTATAGTGAATAATCATGTCCTACACGAATTTTTGGAACATGGAGTAGTTCATGAGTAAACACTGCTGATTGCTTCAGTGCATTGCCTAGCACAAAGGGACAAAACAGCATAAACAGTGCTCTCTGTAAGAGGCAATCTTACTTGCTGTTTAGTGCAGAAAGGTGGTGGGTTTGGAATTTCGTTGACCTTTACAGTGGCTGAGGAAACCTCTCTCAGCCAGGTCTTTACATCATGCTTTGTAATTCAGGTTGCCCAGGGAGGTCGTGGATGCTCCCTCCCTGGAGGTGTTCAAGGCCAGGTTGGATGAGGCCTTGAGTAACCTGTACTAGTGGGAGGTGTCCCTGCCTATGGCAGGGGGTTGGAACTGGATGATCCTTGAGGTCCCTTCCAATCTTACCATTCTATGATTCTATGATTCTATTTCTGAGAGGCTCAATGTTTTCGTAAAATAAATGAATGTTCAAAAGACTCTAAAATTTTTCTGTTGGATGCAAGATGATGAAATTTTAATAGTTCCATAGCTTGTCAGAACATGCTTCAATTACAGAAGCTTGCTTTATTTTATAACAATATTCTAGGACATTTGGCATGAATGGTTTCTAATAATTATACTTCAATCCTTGGGCTGTAGTGCAGCTGAGCTCTCAATGTGGTTGAGCACTCCCCTGAACAGCAGCAGTGCTGTTGCTATAAGAAGTCATGACCATGTTACCTTTGGCACTCATCATTATTTTGAATAAATGTAAAAAGGGATGTGCCTACCAACTCTGCAGTCTACAATAAACTTTTCTACCTTTTGCTGGTATTACCTTATATTAACCACTATAATTCCCTGAGCCCAGCCTAGAACAAATGAACAAATGTGTATCAGAAACACTAAACTGGAGAAAAATGAATAATTGGAAAGAAAACATTTTTTTACTTAGATTTTATGAATATTTTTTATTAATATATATTCATCAATATGTAGTAGGTACTGTTTAGACTAAAGATGCCTATTACATAGGTTCATGGGTTGATTTACAGGACACTAGGCCAGCTGGCAACAGATGGGATACACCTGTATCAAAGAGGGAAAAGGATCCCATCCCAGAGCTAGCAGGGCTCACTGAAAGTTTTAAACTAGATGTGAAGGGGGAATGGAATAAAACTCAGCTCGCTAGGAAAAGCCCAAAGTCAGCACACCAATATTTGAATGACTCTGTCCCACTGAGGTCTTTTGGCCTGCAATCTTAGTGAAAGTGCCCCATGGGGCAGCAAAGACACTGGGGTTAGCAACAATGATGAGTTAGCAATGACAGCAGCACCTGAGAACAGTCAGGTAAGAGTTAAGACTTGTCCCTAGAAAAAGGTGGCAAGATCTTTAGATTAGCTGAAGTCCATCTACACTAATGCATGGAAAACAAACAGGAGGAATTAGAAGCACTTGGCCTTGTTAATCCTCATGTAACTGGCCTTGGTCCATCAATCCAGCCTGTCCAGATCCCTCCACAGAGCCTTCCTACCTTTGAGCAGATCCTCTCTCACCCAGTTTGGAGTCATCTGCAAAGTCACTGAGGTCCTGCACTTGGGCTACAACAACTGCACACAACGGCACAGGCCTGGGGAAGAGTGGCAGGCAAGCAGCCCAACAGAAAAGGTTCTTGGGTTGCTGGTTGCTGGCCAGCTGAACATGAGCCAGCAGTGTGCCAAGAAGGCAAACAACAGGAATAGTGTTGTGTTGTGGCCTGTATCAGGAATAGCATGGCCAGCACAAGCAGAGAAGTGTTTGTGCCCCTGCATATGGCACAGGTGTGGCCACACCTCAAATACTGTGTTCATTTTATGGGCACTCATTACAAGGACGTTGAGTTGCTGGAATGTGTCCAGATAAGGGCAATGAACCTACTGAAGGGTCTGGAGAAGTCTTATGAGGAGAGGCTGAACAAACTGGGATGTTTTGAGTCTGGAGAAGAGGAGGCTGGGGAGAGACCTTACTGCTTTCTACCACTCCCTGGAAGGATGTTGTGGTGAACTGGAGGTTGGTCTCTTCTCCCTAGTATCAAGTGACAGAGTGAGAGGAAGTGGCCTCAAATTGTGCCAAAGGATGTTTCGAATGGATATTAGGAAAAAATATTTACTGAAAGAGTGGTCATGAATTGGAATAGGCTGCCCAGGAAAATGTTTAAAATACATGTAGACATGACACTCAGGGTTTAATGGTCATGATGGTGTTGGGTCAACAACTGGACTCAATGATCTTTTCCTTCTGAAACGGTTCTATGATTCTACAATAAAAATACAATTTTCGGTTACAGATTTGTTTTCAGCCTGCTTCCGAGAGCCACTAGAATAAAACCAGAAATGTAAGAGATTATATTTCTGAAAGTTCTAATGCAAAAAGCCATTCACTGCCTTGATATTAAAAATGTAGCAGAAAACAGAAGTGCTGAACATCACTCAGTGCAGATGACTTTTATATTGAAGTCTTGGGAAGAAATTAATCATTGCTGTAAGTGGGCAGAACACAGCTGGGAGTGGCTGAATTGTGTTTGCAACCAAGGCAAGCTGAACGAGCACTGTGAAGCAGCTCAGCTGGATTCTTGAGCAGTGAGAGCCTGCTAACCATCAGCCTTTTAAAACAGCACAGTAGTAAAAGCCCACCAAATGGCTGCAAGAAAGTGTTTGGTCTCAGGCCCAGTGGGAATTTCCTCAGCTTTCAGAGTGGGACCATATGCCAAGATCCCTGCAGCACTGCTTAGCTCCAAAGTAAACAGCTGAATGTATTTGGCACAGTTTTTAATACTGCTGCTCAAGTAGCTTTCATATGGTTTTGTATGTGCATAGCTATTATAGCACTGGAATTAGGAAGACTCTTCTTTTAAAAGCAAATATTCCTTTGCTAAATCTCTAGAAAGCATGCAGAGAGATGATATGAATTGGCAAAATACACCTTAAAACTACATAAACAAACATGCATAATTTTGGACTCATCTCAAGGAGAAATCCCCTTCCAATCATCTATAGAATCATAGAATGGTAAGGTTGGAAGGGACCTCAAGGATCATCTAGTTCCACCCCCCTGCCATAAGTAGGGACACCTCCCACTAGTACAGGTCACTCAAGGCCTTGTCCGACCTGGCCTTGAACACCTCCAGGGAGGGAGCAGCCACAACATCCCTGGGCAACCTGTGCCAACGTCTCACCACCCTCACTGCAAAGAACTTCCTCCTAACATCGAATTTCAGTCTCCCCTCTGCCAGTTTAAACCCTTTGCCCCTTGTCCTGTCATTGCAAAACCTTGTAAATAATCCCTCCCCAGCCTTCCTGTAGGCCCCCTTCAGATACTGGAAGGCTACTATAAAGACTCCTTGAAGCCTTCTCTTCTCCAGACTGAAGTGACCCAACTCTCTCAGCCTGTCCTCACAGCAGAGCTGCTGCAGCCCTCTGAACATCTTTGTGGCCTCCTCTGGACCTGCTCTAACAGTTCATGTCATTCCTGCTTTGGGGGCTCCAGAACTGTACTCAGTACTGTGTACTACCTATATAAAAAATTAACACTTCTGAGTGTAGGATATGCTTTTCAGACTTTATGAGGGACTGTTTTTCTCCTTTCCCATATTAACATTTTTCAGTCAAAATCTTAACGCCAGTCTTGCAATAAAGAGACTTTGCCTACTAATACACTGATGCTATGATCAAAGTTGGTAGGTTCTGAAATTGCAGATTCATATTAGCAGGCCAGTGGTCATGCTGTCATGAAAAAGGCCAGATTAAAATGTCATGCCAGTCTTCAGATGACTGACACCTGAATATGCTGCAATTGATAACTGAGTTGATCTTCATGAATGAGATTACCAAAATCATTACTGCACTGAGCAGTACCAACGCATCTACTCCAGCATCTGTTTTGCTGGCAGACTCTAAGGAAGCCTCTTATCATAATTTCATAATGAGGTAGTAATAGCAAAAAGGAATTACCAGTAACTGCACAACTTTATTTATTGTAGTGTACAGGATGGAAACAGTGACAGAAAAGCATTACCTGAATCCTCCTCTGCAAGCAGCAAAACAATTCTGAGCCATATGCTTTCTTCAACTGGAAAGTTTATATGTTGAAAGTCCAATACCTGGACAACAGAAACCTGAAAACAAGACAGTGGGCTTTAATGATACTTCTATAAGTGGAACAGTAAGAAGAACTTTTATTTTTGCCTGTTAAGAAAAAGCATTGATCCTATACCAAATGATAGTGAGAGACACACAGTGATCACAGAATCACAGAATTAACCAGGTTGGAAAATACCTCTAAGATCATCAAGTCCAACCTATCACCTAACCCTTCTAATTAACTAAACCATGGCACTAAGTGCCTCATCCAGCCTCCTCTTAAACACCTCCAGGGATGGTGACTCCACCACCTCTCCAGGCAGCCCATTCCAATGGGCAATCACTCTTTCTGTGAAGCACTTCTTCCCAACATCCAGCCCAAACCTGCCCTGGCACAGTTTGAGACTATGTCCTCTTGTTCTGTCACTGGGTGCCTGGGAGAAGAGACCAACCCCTGCCTGGCTACAACCTCCTTTCAGGTAGTTGTAGAGAGCAATAAGGTCCCCCCTGAGCCTCCTCTTCTCCAGGCTGAACAGCCCCAGCTCCCTCAGCTGCTCCACGTAGGGCTGTGCTCCAGCCTCCTCACCAGCCTTGTTGTCCTTCTCTGGACACATTGAAGCATAATGAGTATATTTTATTGTATAATAGAGGGCATATTTGTAACAAAAAAGGACCAAGTGATGGAATCCAGTCCTCTGTCAAAAGCACACAAGGTTAGTCTTTCTTGTGGCTGCTATAAAAGTTCTCAGAATATTTCAGAGGAAAAAAAGAAGTCTTCGTTCAAGGTTATAGCCCTTAGAAACCATATCTGTGTTTGTGTTTCTCAGAACAGCATCAGGCCTTACTATTTAGGTCCGGTTTCTTTCAGGGATTGTATATATGTATATTGAGGTCTCTGTGCCAGGAAAAAACTTACAGTAATGCTGATTAGATGAGCAAGTAGCAACAGAAAAAAAAGGCTGTATGGAAGAATAAACATCCAGAGAAACACAGATGCCTATTGTGGGCTGATTTCTCCAGGACTCTTAGGACTACAAAGATATTGATCATTTTTCCTTAGTATCAAAGAGATGAACAATCCCACTGAAGTTTGCAAAAGCTGACAGATACTACGAAAGGTTTTTCATAACAGCACAGACAAAGTTGCCTGCCTGTTTTGTCTGCCAGAGGAAAGGTTCATATGACTTCTCTGAGGAAAGACACAAAAGAGTGAACAAACACTATGCAATTCTTTTAAGGTAATATAAGTATTCAGGCTGCTTTTGACATCCAGATGCAGAGAATCCTATCACTTCTATATGAAAAGAAGGTTCTGCATTATTTATTTTTGAAGAAAGTAAGACACAAAAACATTTTTGTCAGTAATTCTAAAGAGCATTGCAATCAGGGTTTCAATAGTGGTATATAGCAGTCAAATTGAGCTAGAATGGACATGAATTCTTCAAGATTTTCAGCACTCCAGAATTCAGTGAAGAATTAGGGAGCATTTTTGACAAAATAAACCTGAACAACTGTGATAGAAGTGATTTGACTTTAAGTTGCCTTCTGCTAAGTTTCTGTTTATTGTGATAACACCAATGAACAACTTCTTTACTAAAACAATTCAATCAGTGTTGCACTAGGTACTGAGTTTTTATCAACCATAATATAAATAGACAATGTAAAAAAATGATGCATATAACATGAAAGGATGTTGAGTTCTCCCTTTTTCTTCCACATTTTTTCTGGGTGGTGAATGGCTGGAGAGCAGCCCTGAGGAAAAAGACCTGGGAGTCTGGGTTGATGAAAAGCTCAACATGAGCCTGCAGTGTGCACATGCAGCCCAGACAGCAACCGAGTCCTAGGCTGCATCAAGAGAAGCGTGGCCAGCAGGGCAAGGGAGGGGATTCTGCCACTATACTCTGCTCTTGTCAGACCCCACCTGGAGTACTGTGTGCAGTTCTGGAACCCTCAGCACAGGAAGGACATGGAAGTGTTGGAGCGGGTCCAGAGCAGGGCCAAAAAGATGATCAGAGGGCTGCAGCAGCTCTCCTATGAGGACAGGCTGAGAGAGTTGGGGCTTTTCAGCCTGGAGAAGAGGAGGCTTCGAGGGGACCTGATAGTAGCCTTCCAGTATCTGAAGGGGGCCTACAGGAAGGCTGGGGAAGGATTATTTACAAGGTCCTGCAACGACAGGACAAGGGGCAATGGGCTTAAACTGGCAGAGGGGAGATTTAGACTGGATGTTAGGAGGAAGTTCTTTGCAGTGAGGGTGGTGAGGCACTGGCACAGGTTGCCCAGGGAGGTCGTGGATGCTCCCTCCCTGGAGGTGTTCAAGGCCAGATTGGATGAGGCCTTGAGTAACCTGTACTAGTGGGAGGTGTCCCTGCCTATGGCAGGGGGTTGGAACTAGATGATCCTTGAGGTCCCTTCCAACCTTACCATTCTATGATTCTATGATTTTTAAAGGTACTTTTTAAAAGGAAGATACTATTTTCCTCTCTGATGAAAAAAAAAAGAAACCTTTACAAAATAATTCCTTGTCTTTTCAGCATATAAATCCTCAGACTGGGTTATTTAGGACAGGCGGATTCAATGAGCCAACAGGAGGGTTAAATGAAGGTGCAATATATGGCAAGGCAGAAAAACTGGCAAGTTTTTCTCTCAGATGACAGGCTGTTCCTAGAAGACTTCCACACAGCCTTTCTGTGAAAGCCATCTCTGACTGCATGAAGAGGATGCAAAAAGTCTAAATGGCCTGTCCAGCCCTTAAAAACAAAATCCAGTTCATTTAGGTGTTGCACAATCCTTGATCATTGTATATTGGATATTATCCAAAGCAATGTGGATGTAACACTCTGAACAACTATAATCTCTTCTGAGACTTGTTTCTGAGCAGAGAGCTGAGCTTGTTTCAGCTGAGAGCCCTTTAGCTCTAGCTGTTCTGTCTTTCACAACACACTGACCCAGAGGCACACGGCTGTCCTGGTTTGTCTCAGCTGGAGATGCTGAAGTGGACGGAGTTGACAGACTTGGCACCATAACCTGGCAGGGAAGCTGGCTGGGGGCACATGGAAGGACCACAGCACAATATCCTTTCAAAGTGAAGCTCTTGTGTGGCTGCCAGCCCTTGCACCTCGTGCAATGCAATGCTCCCAGAGCTATGTGGTCACACACACTAAATGCTGACTTGTCTGCTGTTGGCAGCAGGAAAAAGACTAAAACCTTTTACTCTCTTCCCCACTGAATGAATTGTTGGTATGCGAAGTACTTCTTTCACAAAGACAGTATACTATCAAAATGACTGAAAGGCTGAAGTCTAATGTGGGCAGAAAGCACAATTTTTCTTGTTATCTGAGCTTGGCAGACATGAATTTACAGATGAATCAACTCAGTTTCCCAGGCAGAGAGACAGATCAAGTCCCTAGAGCTTCATCCCATGGGAAAGGCTTTGGAAAGTGTTCCAAATGGTCCTTTATCACAATGTGGGTTTGAATGTCAGTTTCTCATCGAAGTATTGATCCTTTCCTGGCATTAAAACATCCTGTTGAGATGATGACATGTTACCACCGAAGCCAAGGGTACCTCAGGCCCTCTCTGGACATGTGTGAAAAGACTACAAAGAGCAAAGACATACAGAACACTGATAAATATTCCTTTCCTTCAAGAAAGGAGAACCTTAATGCATTTATTTTTTTTAAACAAAAGAGAGACTAATTAACATAAATGCTTCTTTACCATTTTGAGATGAATGAAATCAGAAGCACACAAGCTTCAAGCTTTAACCTGGCTATTCCCTATTAGAAGTTAGTGGAAGGTTACTGAACAACGAGGATGCTGTGAAAAACATCACGGTCAAACTCAAAGCCTCCTGGAGGCAGTTTTATCCTAGATCCATCATGTCTAAGCACTAGATGAAAACTGACTGCTATTTCTCTACCATAATAATTCTCTCATTATATTACTGATTTTGAGCGTAGTGTCAACTATTAGCACTGAAATAAAACGGGCATTTTCTTCTGTTGTGCAGTGTGTAACAGACAGAAAATTGGAATACTATAACAAAAACTTATATAGCTGCTGGGGTGATTTACTACTTCACTGCTCCCATATAGCCACACTTCAACTGGCTAATTATTTAAGAGCTATGAAGAAATTGTCTGAGTTACTTTTTCCTAAGGAAGTCCCCAGCACAGACCCCCTCTCATGAGCTATGTTACAGTTCTCCTGACTTAGTGGAGAGAGACAGAACACATTTCCAGACAGCAGTTTAGATTTTAACTGCACTAAAGACTATGGAAAGGTGTCCCCATTATTCACCTACACAAACACAGAAAAGCTCAGTTTTAGACACAGGAATTTAAGCACATTTGTTCCACTGAATTTCCTCTTGGAACAAAGAGGAAAAGCCCACTATTCTTGGTAATACTGCAAAAACCCCACATCTTAATTTGATTTCCATGTAAGATTATGCATCTATATTGAATGTGCATTCATACACACACACACACATATAATGTCTTGTGCTGGTTTGAGGCTAATTGGAATATTTGAATAGAGAAAATTACACTATAGGCTGTGAAAGGAAAACATGGTGATGTCTATTTCGCTCATAGGCTAGCTGAGATTGTTTGGGTAAAAGAAACCAACAAAAATAAGGCATTCTCAGTCTGTCTCTCTCTGGGGGCACAGCGTGTCAGGCAGTCTAGCTTCTGGCTCCTCTGTGCTGATTAATCTTCACTAATCACTTTTCTTCTAACCCCTCCTGGCCGATCCTCCAAACTCACCTTCTGCGTAAGGCAAACCTTGGGGTAAGGTATAGGGGTGGGGAAAAGGTGGAAGGGTGGTTGGGAGCCCCTCCTGGGGTCTCTGATTTCTGGGAGGGGAGTTGTGTTTCTGTATTACCTTTAACTTGTCTATTTCTGTAACTATTCCTGTCTATAGTGTATATCTCTGCTTGTACATTGTGCTGAGCTGTAAATAGAGCTTCAGTCCTTAACTTCCAGCTGGCTGAGTTCTAGTCTGAGTCGTTTTACAAAGTGTGGGGGGCGGGGAACTCCCAAACCATCATATGCCTAAAACAATGTAACTGCTCCTTTATCATAGAAAGTTAAAGTGATGCAAGCCAAAAGAGAGATGAATAAGAAGAAATTCAAAAGGAAATAGCTTTGAGATCAATCGTAGGTTGTAGAGCCCAAGGGACTGTTATGATCACCGCCAATTTTCTGTACCAAGAACATATTTTTCACACACTAAAAGTCTCTATCAAGCCCAATGAATTGTAGCTGAAGTACACCATGCTTTTCAGCAAGATATCTAAAGAACTATACTTATGACAAAGTTCTACATCCCCTACCCAATGATGCAACTGCTTATCTTCACTCTTTAGATAGTATTCCCATTTAACTTGTTTTAGGGTTAATTTCCAGCCATTAAATAATGTTATGCCTCTGCTGTCTTCTTTAGTAGTGCCTGCCATTATCATTATTTGCCACTTTTAGCTTTTGCTACCTACAGAAGCACAGCAGCAGTGATTTTGAATTTTTAGAGTAAGGATGTTGGGTAGCATTATCTGGGAACTGGTATGAACAGAAGGATACTGTCATGGAGGCAGGGAATTAATGTGGCCAAGTCAGGAATTATAAAAATAGCATTATTTTATTTTCCTGAAAATCCCACCCCCAAACTACTTATAAAATTAGTTTAGGTTTATTTACAGGTTCTAATTTGATTGAGAAAAATCTTTACAGGATGCTATGGGCAAATTTAGAGATTTAGGAAGTCAGGAAATGGAAAAGGCTAAGCCACAAACACAGCTTCACCCCACTATCAATCAGGCTGAGCAGAGAATTAAGGGACCAGCAGGCTTCACTCACAGACGTGAGATAGCTATTCAGCGATGATCCATTGCTGGATTTTTCTGCAGCTCAGCTGCCTTCTGATGCTGCAAGCAATATCCATTCATGGATTCAAACAGCAAAAGTCCAAGGTGAAAAAGCTGACAAAGTCAGAAGCATCTCAATCACTTCTTCCATGATTGGGATGATCGTGGAATGATGCTGCCTTGGCAGTGGCAGGGGAGAGGCAAACTATTAGTGTCTTCCCAGCTTGGAATAGCAGCCAGGAAGTTGGCTGCGATATGGTCCGAGAGTAGCTGGGTCTGGGTACCACTGGCAGCTCTCTCAAATGGACCCCAGGACTTGGCTGAGATCGCAAATTTGCACAGAATGGTGCAAAAATAGGGGACTGTCCAGAAGGAGGGACGGTGCAAAACCAAGAGCAGTGCAAAAGATAGGAGTGTCCAAAAGCAGGGACAGTTCAAAATGGGAACTCTGTCATGGGAGGAGTTCTATCAAGACAGGGACCTGTCCTGTCAGGAGCTCTGTCAAGGTGGGAACTCTTTCAAGGTGGGAACCTCGTGCCTTTTCTCCTTGCTCTATTTATGCTTTTCTAGACAAAGTATCCATTTGCTATCTTATACTGAGTGTGAAAACCCAGCCAATCACCAGCTTGATTCCCAGCATGCGCTACCACATGGGTCAGTACGCTTATGGAAAAGGCAGTTGCTGCTGTTCCCCCTTCAAGACCACGGTGGGTGGGGAAAGCATTTTTTGGTGCCTTCTTCTCCTCCCTATTCAAACCCACAGTGTGTGGGGGATATATAATATAAATCATGGACAACAAAGACGGTATGGGATCAATTTGATATCAACAATAATAATGGTATTATTCATGTAGGAACAAGAAAACAGTATGGCATGAAGTATGAATGTAAAGTTTTTGTCATGCAGTACTTAGCTTTTTTTTTTTCACTATCAGCAAAATTCTTGGCTTTTGTTTTTTAAAGGTGTGCTTAAAAATAAAAGAGCAAAAGTTTGGCAGAAACCTGTTACTTGGCTACATTACTTAGCCTAATACAAGGCATAACTTATCTCTCAAGCAAATATTTCTTCTCACAGAAAAAAAAAAAAAGAAAAAAGAAATAAGGAGAAAAACCCACATAAGTTTTCAAGCTTCATTAGTATTTTAATATTGTTCCTGTTCTACAGCCTATGGCTGACTTTCAGAGAGATTTTTGGAAAATGATGCATGACACATTTATTTCCTCTGGCTACGTGCAAAATCTTATTTTAATGATCATGCATACTAGAATTATTACCACTGTACTTCAGGATTTCAGTAGAAGAGATTAATCCTTTGAGCTCTTTCTGTTTAAAATGGCTTTAACTTCTGAGGAGCTGCCTGTGATTGCCTTATCATTTTCTCTTCAAATCTCAGGGACTCTCTGGTGGGTTTATGTCAGTATTCTTAGTTCATTTCTTGCACTAAGATTGCCAGTCCTGAAACAACTGTCAAGACCATTCAAGTGAAATTGCAAATTTTCATTTCAAGGTTTAGAGGCTAAGCTATTCTTTCTTTTATTACTTTACAACATGATGCTACACGCTGTGCTATACAAGAAAGTGACATGAATAGCAAACTACTACATTCTTACTTTTTAGTTTAAGTTTTCTTTTTTCCTCTTAGCTGAAAAACTTGTATTATTCCTACCACTTTCTCGAAAGTAACAAGGTCTAAAAATAATAAAACTATACAGGCTTGGATTTTTTCCCCAGTTCCACCAACAGTCTAAAGTATGCAAAAACATTTATCATCTTCAACTAACAAGGTGTCGTGGTAGGCCTAAGCAGGCCAAATTAGGCTTGTACATGTCCTGGCTTGCCCAGGCATATTTTTCTGCTCTGCCTCCTTCTGTTTTGGGGACAGCAACCAGGGGAAAAAGGACAAAGAACCTGGAGCCACTAAGTCTGGGGTCTGTGGCCTCCCCAGCAACTGCGGTAAACAAGGTGCACAGGGTTGCCTTGTGCAAGGCTGTGTTCTGCCTAAAAAAGGGTAAAGCAAGCCTATGGCTTCACCCAATATGGTCAA
>VWZE01026002.1:167640-186812 GCA_013396675.1 Eubucco bourcierii | reverse complement strand
AAAGACTTGGCTACAACTCACTTGCCTTAATTAATAACTGTAATGTATTATACTGAAGATATTTTTGCAAATTACATCTATGCAAGACTGCAAGGCCAACTGTGAATTTATATTCTGCCTTGTATTTGTCATTCGCCTTCTGCAACCTGAACTCACTCTACCAGTAGTCATTTTCTACAGACATTGTATTATTAGGACTTCAATAGTGAAAATATTTGGAAGTCTAAAAATGAAGGGAAGAAGGCTATTTTGAGTTTAAGTGTACATTTCAACTGCTATGTGGAGAAACCCAGAAATTGATTAAAAAGCAAACAGTGAAATTTAATTGCCTTCTAATATATATTTGGATCAAAGAGAAATTAATTGAGAGAGAAACGGGGTTGAATAGCAAGGTAAAGGCTTTGCTATCCTCAAGAAACTAATCCTTCACATGGACACAAATGACATGAAAAAGGAGCTAACGGTGGCTTTAAGGCATAAAAAGATAAGTCAGTGGTAGACTTTAATTAGATACAGATATCCAAGGAGAAACCAGAAAATGAATTTCAAAGTGCACTGGTGATGGAGCTGGATGGTCAAAGACAGGACTAGATTAAAGGAAACACAACAACCACTGAACCCTGTAGCAGTCAGTCATGGATATTGTTAGAGAACAAAGGTATACTCTCAAGATAAATTGCAGATGCCAAGAAAGGCTGAGAGAGTTGGGGTCATTCCGCCTAGAGAAGGTTCCAAGGAGACATTGCTGCAGCCTTTTAATACTTAAAGGCAGCCTATGAGATGGTGACAGTATTTTTAGCACGTCCCATTTCAACAAAATGAGGAATGATGATTCTAAACTAAAAGATGGAGATATTCAGAGTAGATATATGGAACAATTTTTTTACCATTGAAGGTGTTGAAACAGTAGAACTGGTTGCCCAGAGAGACAATAGAAGCCCCATTTCCAGAACATTCAAGGTTGAGGTGGATGGCACTCTGAGCAACCCAACCTAGTTGATGATGTCCCTGTTGACTGCAGGTCGAGTCAGACTAGATGACCTTTAAAAGCCCTTTTCAATCCAAACCATTCCATGATTCAATTAACACACAGCTTGATGTATTCTGGAGAGGTGGGCCCAGGCCAATCTCATGAGATTCAACAAGGCCAAGTGTAAGGTCCTGAACCTGGGTAGGCACAATCCCAAGCACAAATACAGGCTGGGTGGTGAATGGCTGGAGAGCAGCCCTGAGGAAAAGGACCTTGGAGTCTGGGTTGATGAAAAGCTCAACATGAGCCTGCAGTGTGCACATGCAGCCCAGACAGCAACCGAGTCCTAGGCTACATCAAGAGAAGCGTGGCCAGCAGGGCAAGGGAGGTGATTCTGCCACTTTACTCTGCTCTTGTCAGACCCCACCTGGAGTACTGTGTGCAGTTCTGGAGCCTCCAGCACAGGAAGGACATGGAAGTGTTGGAGCGGGTCCAGAGGAGGGCCACAAAGATGATCAGAGGGCTGGAGCAGCTCTCCTATGAGGACAGGCTGAGGGAGTTGGGGCTCTTCAGCCTGGAGAAGAGAAGGCTTCGAGGGGACCTGATAGTAGCCTTCCAGTATCTGAAGGGGGCCTACAGGAAGGCTGGGGAAGGATTATTTACAAGGTCCTGCAATGACAGGACAAGGGGCAATGGGCTTAAACTGGCAGAGGGGAGATTTAGACTGGATGTTAGGAGGAAGTTCTTTACAGTGAGGGTGGTGAGGCACTGGAACAGGTTGCCCAGGGAGGTTGTGGATGCTCCCTCCCTGGAGGTGTTCAAGGCCAGGTTGGATGAGGCCTTGAGTAACCTGTACTAGTGGGAGGTGTCCCTGCCTATGGCAGGGGGTTGGAACTAGATGATCCTTGAGGTCCCTTCCAGCCTTGCCATTCTATGATTCTATGATTCTATTCTAGCATCTGAAAATATCTGCTGAAGATAATCCATAAAGATTTCGGTGTAGTATTGTCTTAATTCCTATTAGATACATGGGAGGAGTTAAATATTCACTTCTAAATAGCTTTTGTTTGACCAAAAAATGGAAGAGGTCAAGGATAGGACTGAATAGGTTGGACTGGATGATCTTGGAGGTCTTTTCCAACCTGGCTGATTCTATGATTCTATGATGCTAGTAGCATGCCAAATGCAATGTCTTCATGCTGAATACATCTTCTGACAATGGATCATAGTTCTTGAACCAGTTAATAGACAGCCATAGCTGAGTGAATGCAATACTGAACCTGATCGGCAAGAATGCAAATTAAGTCATCAGTGATGTGAAGACTGGGGGCAGCCTGGGCTGCAGTGATCATGCACTGGTGAAGTTTGCAGTACTAAGGAATATGGGACAGACCAGGAGTATAATCTGGGCTCTAAATTTTTGGAAGACAAACTTCCATCTGAAGGAATTAGTCAGTAGGACCCCATGGAAAGGGAACCCCAGCGATGGAGGAGCAGAGCAGAGCTGGCAGATCTTTAAGTATATTTTCCTAATGTACTTGTAGTACTTTCCTAATGTCTAAGAAATTGGGCAAGGAAGGGAAGAGATCGGCATGGCTGAATAAAGACTTGATGGTCAAAATAAAGAGCAAGAGGGAACTACACAGACAGTGGAAGCAGGGACAGGTAACTGGGAGGAGTATGGAGGAGTATAAAACACCACCTGGTTGTAGTCAGGAAGGCCAAAAGCATGGCTAGAGTGGAACTTGTCAAGGGATGTAAAGAATAACAAAAAGGGCTTTTAAAGGTGCATCAGCCAGCAAAGAAAGGTTAAAGAAACAGTACTCCCTTTGAGGAATCAGAGTGGAGAGCTGGTGTCAACAGATGAGGAGAAGGTTGAGTAGCTCAGTAACTTTTTGCCTCAGTCTTCACCGGCCATCTTGCTCCATCCCCCTCCTAAGTTCACAGACCACAAGGTGCAGACCAGCAGCACAAAGTCCCTCCCACTGTGAGGGAAGATAAAGTTCAGGACCACCTAATGAACTTAACCATACACAAATCTATGGACCGAGTGAGATGTATCCCAGAGTTCTGAAGGAACTGTCTCATGTAGGTACAAAGCAACTCCCAATATTTGAAAAGACATGGCAGTCAGGTGAAGTCCCCAGAGGCTGGAAGAAGGGAAACATTACACCCATTTTCAAAAAGGGTGAAAAAGAGGACCCTGGAAACTACTGACCTGTCACCCTCACCTCTGTGCCTGAAAAGATAATGGAACAGATCCTTCTAGAAGTGATACTAAAGCATGTGGAGGACAGCACAGTGACTTGAAACAGCTAGCACAGTTTCACCAAGGGCAAGGCCTGGCTGACCAATCTAGTGGCTTTCTACAATGGTATAACTACACAGAGGACTCTCTGGACAAAGTCCCATTCTAAGGGGAGAAGATCTGCCTGCCAGGCTGCTTCTGTCTGGAGAAAATCCCCTCTCTTTATAGCAGGGCTCCATTTATACCCTGCAAGTTGTGTTGTGGTTTATTCCTTAATTTTCTAAGCAACAAAAGAACTTCTGGAGGTAGTGAAATGATCCATGTCCAGAGCAGTGTCCAGATAAATGTCTGATAAATCTGGACACCAGAGGGGTGTCCAGATAAATGTCTGATAAATACCCAGAGGAGTGTCAAACTTATATTTATCAACTCCTAGTAACCCTTGGCTCTTACTTTGGAGTCTCTGCAGGACCTTGTGTTTGTGGGGCTGGTCTCCTTGGAGTGGTGGTACAGTCACCTCTTGCCTCCAAAGTTAAAAGGGAGTGCAGCCTCAGGGAGACTTAATGTTCATCATGGATCACCATTTCCAATATTGAGCATGTGAACAACTATGCTCACAGGGCATCCAGTACACTTAATAAACTTCTACAATGCATTTAAAATAACCATCATAATCCCAAACACCAACATAAGAACAATATAACCAAAACTTTCCACAACCAGTTAACTCCTGGTAGAACTGAGTCTTTTGCCACGGTTTTAATTTTGTTTCAGGGTGTGGCCCTGAAGTTGCTTATGTTTAGGATGTACAAGCAGTATCAAAGATGGTTGTCCCAATCTCCACCCCATGATGCAAGTTCATCACTCTTCTGGGTGAGTTGGCATTTTCCAAGGTTCTGGTTGTATCGCCGACAGTAGGACACCCACGTGGACTCCTCAATCGTTGTTCTGTACGAAAACGCAGTGCTAGCCTCGTTTAAGAAACCGGGCTCCACCGTTACGTGTCCGGGACGCCAAGCACTACTGAAGTAGCTTTTCCCATGGCCATCCAGGGCTTCCCAGGCACGCAAGCCTCAGGGTTTCGTCAGCGATGTGAGCACAATGCCAACGGAAAGTAACTTCGAAGTAACTTCGCTGCCACTTCGCTGCACCAGTCGCCCCTGCCCACACCAAGCTGGCGAGACCAAGCAAGGAGAACAGGCGAAGCAAGCCGAGACTTAACACTCCCTCGCAACACGGCCTCAAGGACAGGGGCAGCTAACCCAGCTGCCACCGCAACATACTCTGCTCCAAGATTCCTCTCCGCCCACCGCACAACTCTCCCTCTCTGCGATTGGCCCAACCTGACCCACTCGGCAGCACTCTCACTTCTGATTCGCTGAAACTTCCGGGCTACACTGGGGGGCGAATAGGGAACGGCGTTGTACCTCGGTCCCAACATGGCGGCGCTCAGTCACTTTCTTGTGGAAAGGAACGGGGGAGAGTGAAGAGTGAGGTAGCGGGCTGGGGCCGCAAGTTGCGGGGAGAGGGGATGAGGTGACGGCCGCCATGGCGAGCGACGGAGGCAGGAAGCAGTTCTGGAAGCGGAGTAGCGCGAAGGTGCCGGGCAGGTGAGAGGGGCCACTGACACGTCGGGGCCTTCAAGCAGATTCTCGCTACGGCGGCCGCGGCCCCGTCCCGCCGATAGCTGGAGCACAAGGCGGTGGGACGAACCTTTAGCCTGGTAATGCCGAGCCGCAGGGAGTGATTTTGCCCAGTCCAGCTGCCGCCGCGCGGCTTCTCCAGTTTCGTTGTCTCCCCAACAACGTGATGGGGCAATACTTAAACTCTGGAGGCTTGTGTAGAGTTCATCTGCCCGCCCCTCGGTTCTTTCGGTAGCTCAGTGGTCGGAGAGTTTCTGTGCTGAGCACCTCCAGTTATCTGGTCGAAGATCGCTGGTGGTCTTAGCGTCAGATATAACTTATATCATAAAAGTTATTAATTATCTCAACGAGCATTCTCAGCCTGATATTATGATCAGACGAGTTAATGTGTTCTTGAGGATGTATTTCCTGGGAAATTTTGAATGAGAAAATGTGTTTGTATCTCTTAACATGTTAAGATGTTTTGTGACTCGGTAAGTTACGATATTTTGAAATTTTATTCGGGAAATTTATAGGAAGCTATGGGGATATAGTTATATTTTAGTTTCTGCCCGATGTTTCAAAATATCACCAGTTTCTCAACTGTCTTCCTGAAACGTGAACAGCAGACCCAGTAGTTCCCCAAAAGTCACATTAACTCGACCATTACATCAGGCTGGGAAGACATGTTCAGCTGATTATTTGACAGTAACATTCTCTACTCTCATCCCTAAGGTGGTCTCACAGTAGAGTAATTCAGTTTCTTATGTTCTTTTTGTAAGGCTGATGCATATTCTTGACTCTCGCAGAACAATAACTTCACACCGTTTACCTGAATTCAGCAAAAGAATACTGCTCATTGTTTAACTTCTTTCATTCTCAGTTACCTGTAAACACAAACTGGTAGTGGTTTCTTTCTTCAGCTACCAGATAACTTTGTTAGTCCAACTGTTCTTGTCACTCTGAACTAATTTTTGTAACTTTACTAAAATGCTTTTGCCTTCCTTGATTAGATAGGGTCAATGAGTAGCTCCAGATACTTTATTTTCAGTCAGCTGTGGGCATGTAGTAAAACGAGGATGCTGTGGAGATCTTGCTTTTGAATTTTTTAAAAAAAATATTGTTTATATTTTGTTTGCAGTGTGGAAAGGATTTATTGTTGCTTTATATTTGAGTGGATTCCCATCACGTTTGCTTGTAGAGTGTCTGAAGGAAAAGTCTGATTCTGTCTAAAGCATATGCCAAAATGGAAATTGACACCTGACCCTAGTGGCAATGTAGAGCAGGAGAGCACAGAATTTTGACTGTGGATCAGTATACAGTTGTGCAGAAATACTGGTGGTGGACTGACTTTTTGATTTATGTGGAATCACGCAAAAATCCATAGAGTTCATAAACCACCACTCTCAATTATCTCTAGGACTAATTTTGCTACTGTTAACATTGCCTTTGTTGTGTTAGTCTAAGTGTCTATTAAAATTTGTGACTGCAGTCTTCTTGGCTTGTTTCTGTCTCAAGTTTACTAGGGTCAGACTTATATTTGTGGTCTGGAGGTTGGTATTTTTTTTTTTGTCAGGAACATATACTTGTCTCCTTTTATGTGTTTTTTTCTTACAGGTTTAGGTAGATATAAATGTTGCATATGATTTGCTTCTCTTACAATCTCAGAGTTTTGTGGTAATAATTTTATTAAGTATTTATTTAATAAATCTTGATGTCTTCTATAGAGTTGTTTTACTTATAAAACGATTTTGTAGCTGAAAACTGGAAGGAAATGAACCTCTAGTTTGTAGAGAGCTTTATTCACACAATGTAGTGTTTTGTAGTGTTAGAGGAAAGAATTACCTTTGGAAGCTTAATAAAAACCATGCTTTATAATAAATACTTAAGATGCCATCTTTTACACTTTTCTTTAAATTTATCAGTCTTAAAGTAATGGCTAAGAATTGACTGGTTGAATTTTGGGTGACAAAGGTGCATACAAGATTAAATTTTTACAGTAAATTCTTTGAATTTTTATTTTTTCAAGAGAGATCACAAAATGGTGAATCAGGAAAAGGAAATGATTAAAAGCTACATAGATTCTTATTGTGGAATTAACTTTTTTTGCCTATTCTAATTCTTGATCGGAAAAATATTTTAACATAAGCCTCCAAAAGAGCTCCTATCAAAGTAGAATTTTTTTATATTTACTTTTTTAGTACATGCTTCAATAGTTTTAGTGGTATGTGGAGTTCTTTGAAATATTGGAATGTTTCAGTTCTGTTTATTATTGACTATTTATTTAATAGACCCAAAACTCCCACATGTTCAGATAACTCTTTCTTTTCCTTCAGTATTCAACATGTCTATGGAGCTCAGCATCCACCTTTTGATCCATCATTGCATGGAACGTAAGTTAACTTACTATTTAAATATTCCAGGGTATTTGGTTAATCTTCTTTTTTCAAATTTTGTCACTCTTGACCTCTCTGTTCTAATGACTTTCTGATGCTTGCCATGTTGGGAGCAACTAATCAATTGTTCAGTTCTTAACAAACACAGATTGCCAATTTTTATTATCTGTACAGTACTGTGTAAGTTGGAAATTGCATGGTAAATCCTTATCTTAGTTGAGCAGATGAAGCTTAAAGCTAAGGTATAAGTGGCTTTCCTGCATGCATGTTTCTGTTCATGGACAGGGTTTATTTGTCTGTACTGTAAGAGAAAGGAACCAGATTGTGGCATAGGTCATTTGGAGGCAAAGGTGGGGATTTTGTTTGTGGGCAGAATAGGTTTTTGCAATCATTTAGAAATTTATGGCTTTAAATCATGATTATTGGAGCACAATGTACATGAAAAATGGCAATATTGTGTTAAAACATTGTTAGTAAGTCAGTTAATGTTGGTAACACACAACTATTGCAAGTGAATGATTTTTGTTGCCTCATGGCTTAAGTGTTAAGCAAAGTGCTATGTTCTGGCAGATTCTGCTCTTTACTTTTGCATTATCATCTTTTTTTTTTTTTTGAAAGTTTGTTTTAATCTTTGTCAAGGACAAAGTTGTTTCTGATTCACTGGTAGAATTCATAGCTTCATTGAAACTAACATTGCTGTTAAAGTGTTGGTGCATGTGAGCATTTTGGGAAAAAAAAAAGGTGTAGAAGTAAGAGTATTCGCTTGGAAAGAGATATCCTTTCTAATGGATTTTTCCAAGGGCTAGGTTGAAATGACAGAAGTAGTAGACATGTGCTAGCTAATTTTCAGATGGTAGAGTTTTAGATATTTGAAACGTGTGACCTTGAAGACTGAAGAAATGGATGAGATTAATTGGTTTGAAATGTGGAGTTCTAAAGAGAGACCTAGAAGCTTATTGCTTGAAATGATGCAGGAGAAACAATTTGTTATTTTAGACAATGACAAGTTTGGTGAATATGTTGCTGTAGTAATACCTATTAGGAAGGCTATCCCCTTTAACATAATGGAAGCATTACTGGCATTGTGTGAAGACTACATGAGAAATTTTTCAGATTTCCAGTTTTTTCTGCCTTTTCTTAACAGATGGAAAGATAAACTAGTGGATGTGGGGAAAGACAGGGATTGTCAGAAAGGCAAATTAAGTTCATGGCATTAACTTTTTTTTTTTTTCAGAACAGATTCAGACACTCTCTCAACTTTTTGTGTTATTTAGCTGAAATCTGAAAGGGGATGTGATTGTTTTGCATTGCTGTGAGAATAGCTGGCAAGCTAACAGGGAATACTTGGTTCATCTCTGTTGTACTGCGTACTAACAGAGTGACAGAAGGTAGGAGCTATCAGGGTACACATAAGTAACTAGAGGAAATATCCTGCCTATGAGGGAGCAAAGATCTGAACCACGTATGTGCTGGAGTGTCTGAATGGGAAGGAGAAACAGGTTTAATGAGTTTTGAAATGAGACATAATTTGTTTATGAGAGTGATTGTGTTACGTGATTGCTTATGATGACTTAGGACCGGATGATGACTGCTCCTGTGTTTATGCAGTAAGTGCCCTGAAAAACCTGAAATCTCTGCAGAAGTTTATGAAGGAAGAGAAGTGAAATGTATCCTATCTTAAAAACTACTTACTTGCCTTGTTCTTGGACGTTCAGCTGTATGTTGGCATAATCTATAACGTGGCTGGAGGGAGAGAAATATTTGCTATCTAGGTTGTCAAGCATGAACTTTTGGCTTTTGACCCCATCCATAGTGTTTTGCTTACTCCGTTACTATTTCTCTAAGTATTGTTTATTTATCTTTGACCAGCTTGATAAAACCAGGCTCAAAGCCACCTACAACTCCAGTGAAACTGAAGAAAGTTAGCACTTTCCAAGAATTTGAAAGTAACACAAGTGATGCTTGGGATCTTGGGGATGATGATGATGAACTCTTAGCAATAGCTGCTGAAAATTTGAATACAGAAGTGGTCATGGAAACAGCTCACAAAGTAATTCAGAATCACAGCAAGCTACAAGAACAGCATAAATTTCAGGAAGAACATCTACAGGAAGAAAAGCAAGCAGAATCTGCAGACCTGACAGCAATTGTCTGTGGTGATAATAGGCTTGTTAAATCAATCAGTGAAGGTCATACATCAAGTTCATCAGGTACGTTAAAAAATGAGGAAGGTATTGGAAATCAAATGTGGAGAGCTGTAATACTTGCCCTTTAATGCATTAACCCCTTCCCTATCTTTCCTTAATACCACAGGAAAATATTAGTAACAATATTGATTTGTGGGAGATGCCACATGTGGCTCTAAACTGTAAAGTGTGTGAAAAATGCATGGATGAAAGAAGAGTGATTAAACTCTTGTTTTTAGCTTTAATACGTCCTCAGTTTTGTTAAGGAAGTTTTGTTATTGTGTATATTTTAATAGTTAGCTGCACCTAGATGTACACAATTCCTACTGTTTTGAAAATTTTTCATTAAAATACTGCTGTAAAAAGTATATTGAAAAAAGTGTAGAATTCCATGAATGTGGACTTAGAAATTCACTTCATGTTATCTGCTCTGTATTTTATGTATAAATGTTGAAGTATCCAATTGCAATGATCAGTGATTTCCTTTTTTTTTTTTGTTATTGTTTTGAGTGATGAGGAGATAGAAACAACTCTCAGTAGTGCAAGTCCAGTAGCCTTGCTGTTAGTATGAACTGTAATTTATTTGGTTTAATTGTTAAATAGTGATTAGAATATGAATGCTCCATCTACTGAATCCTAATAGTTTGAAGTCTTAACTTGTACTATACTTGAGCTTACATTTCTCTAAAGTATAATTCCATTTTAATGTTACAAATGAAGTTCAGGTTAGTTCAGCCTTCTAAATAGTTGAGGCTAACGTGCTTCTTCTTACTTTCAGATAATGCTAGTGAAATTTCTTCTATGCAGAGGTCACAGTCCCTTCCACAAACTTCCACATCTCCCTTGGTGAGTGGAATGGCAGAATACAATGCCTCAGCTACTGCTGCGTTAACTGAAAGAGATGCATTCCGATTAGACAAATTTAAACAGCTGCTTGCTGGCCCCAATACGGATCTTGGTGAGTGTTTTATATAGGAACTATGAATTACATTTAAACTGCCCTTTAACTGTAAAATTTTCCTCTTTGATGTACTGTTCTGCTTGATGATTTGGTTAGGATCTAATCCTTAGAATATTTAACACTGATTTTACAAAAGACAGTATAAAATCAAGTGCTTGTAGTATTCATGCTTGTAATATGCAATTTGCATGTGTCTTACTAATATGTAGGGTGTTACATGGCTTTTCTTTCTCATGTTGTTTCTTCCTGCTGGATTAATCTCTGGAGAAAAAGCAAAGTATACTTAGCTTAGTTCAGTCCGAGTGCCTGATAATGGGGTAGTATGTAGTGTTGAAATGATTCTCATGCCTAGAAATGTGAATATGAAAAATGATGAGGTGTGGAAATATTAGTGCTTGTCTACTCAGTAAGCATTCTTCATGTTCACAGACTGATATAGTAGTTCTGGGTCTTGTCTGTGAATGCTGGCATGTTAATGTGAAAACATATGTATTGTTAGATAACTTGGCTGTCCCCTTTATGAACTTGGTTTTAACTGATCAACAGTAAGTGCTGAGAGGGTATGGAAGAATCAAAGGCCTCTCTATCCTGTGTGAAAGGCTTGAGCAAGTAGAAATTGTAAACTGCATTTGGAGAATGTTAGTGGCCTCTTAGAACTAGGAACTTATATCTAAATACTTGATGAAGAAAATGACCATTCTGGAAAGTGTGTACAGGAAACTTATGTAGGGAAGTAGAAACAGTGTATTTGCAGTTCTTGAATTGACTCTCTCCTGCCCTGTAGTTGTTGTAAGACTTCTTCAACATAATACAGTCTAGCTTGTGTTTGTTTTTTGTTTTTTTTTTTCTTCCTTTTGTGGCTAGCAAAGTAGAATTATGGAAGTAATGCTAACTAGATGAGATATAACACTTTGGTGAGTTAGAAGACATTGTTTAAAAAATGCAACTGTAAATAAATTCTTAAGGTGTTAAAACAAATTACATGTTTTATATAAAGAACCTTGAAAATGACAATCACACGTGACTGTGAATAACCTGGAAACTTGTATAACTTGTGTGGTAGTGGTAGAAATCTTTGTTACATAAAGTTACAAAGTTGAATTTAAACCTGTCCTTTTCACTTTTTGCTGTCTTATTAGATGGGAATACTTTCCCAGCAGATTGGATTAGACATGAAAGTAAAATGCTTGAGAAGGGAGAGAAAAAATTTCCACTCTTATTTCTGCTGTTATTAGGAGTCACCCTAACTGTGGGGAAGGTTTAACCTATGTTACTTAAACACATTGAATTTATATTTTTCCCTATTGAATTTCCTAAATCTCACACAGAAACATATATAGGAATATGAAATCTGAGTATGTTGCTCTTGATACTATGAAAATGTGAAAAATATCTAAAACTCTTCATTATCTCTCTTCTTGTGAGAATCACTATATACGTTTTTTCTGTCTATAGGAAGCTTGTTTTTTCCCTCACACTACGAACTGTAATGAGTACAAAATTTGAAGTTACGTGAATTGACATTTTAAGTCTAATTTTTATGGTGACTTCTATATGGGCTATATCCAGTACACAATCCAATGTGTTTATAAGTAATGCATGATTTTTCTTAGAGAGAGAAATGAAGTCTGTCTTGATGATGGGAAAAGATGATTATGGAGTTATTTGTAGTAGATCATTCGTGATTGTAGTAGTTAGAATACATTATATGTATGTATGTACTGGGGGAAGCGCATGTATGCATATGTGCCAATGCATGTGTATATGCATATGGCCATATCTACAATGCATCACAACCTGTGTGGGAGCATTTTTGGGAGATGTTTCATTTAGCACCATGTTACAATGAAGACTATGTTTAAAAGAGAGCCTTGGTTTATAGTGACGGTAGTAGGCTGGGAAACTTGTGGGTTGTATGTGGTGGCGGTGATGTGTGATATTGTGTGACTGTTTGTTTGTTTTTTTTAATTCAGAGTAATAGTAAAATAGAAAAAGTGGACTAAGGTAGTAGGTAGTGTAGCAATGAAAGGATGGGTAATTATTCTATTGTAACTCGCTCCTTCTTTGGGTATGATCTCATAGTTTGTGTGAGTTTTTTTTTTTGGGTTAGATTCACAGACAGTTGGGCTTTGTCATGATGAATTCAATTAGTGAGCAGCTGTCCTTTGAGACATTTCAGCAACTATTTCTATTAATTTCTGGATGTAACTGTGGTTTTGGAAATAATAATAATGGAATTAAAGGATTTTTGTTGAATTTGTTTTCTTGATAAAATTTTCCATATTGTTGTAAGATTATTTGACAAAGTCTTTTAAAAAAATGCAAAATTTTGTTAATTTGTGGAACTGAAACAATGCCATATACGTTTCCAGCTGAAGGCCGTTCTCTTGCCATAATGTGAGAAATCAACATAGACCAAGAACACAAAGTAGAATCATAGAATGGTAAGGTTGGAAGGGACCTCAAGGATCATCTAGTTCCAACCCCCTGCTATAGGCAGGGACACCTCCCGCTAGTACAGATTACTCAAGGCCTCATCCAGTCTGGCCTTGAACACCTCCAGGGAGGGAGCAACCACAACCTCCCTGCACAACCTATTCCAGTGTCTCACCACCCTCACTGCAAACAACTTCCTCCTAATATCCAGTCTAAATCTCCCCTCTGCCAGTTTAAACCCATTGCCCCTTGTCCTATTGTTGCAGGACCCTGTAAATAATCCCTCCCCAGCCTTCCTGTAGCCCTCCTTCAGATACTGGAAGGCTACTATCAGGTCTCCTCGAAGCCTTCTCTTTTCCAGGCTGCAGAGCCCCAACTCTCTCAGCCTGTCCTCATAGCAGAGCTGCTGCAGCCCTCTGATTATCTTTGTGGCCCTCCTCTGGACCCGCTCCAACACTTCCATGCCCTTCCTGTGCTGAGGGTTCCAGAACTGCACACAGTACTCCAGGTGGAGTCTGACAAGAGCAGAGTAAAGGGGCAGAATCCTCTCCCTTGCCCTGCTGGCCACGCTTCTCTTGATGCAGCCTAGGACTCAGTTGCTGTCTGGGCTAAAAGTCATACAAATGATTTTGAAATCTCTTTAGGTGCAGTTGTGCTAGATTGAAAGAGCATGTCATTTCACAAGAAAACTCTCAAGAAGGTGGATTATGCATATAAATTTGGAATTGATTATTATTTAACCATTGAAAAGGTTTTGAAGTTGAGTTTGGTCTGTAGGCTGGATATGACATTGTGAAAATAGGTTTTATCAACCTCATCAAATTATACACTGAGCAAAATAATATACTAGGTGTAGACTGCAATTGCAATATGAATCCGCAAGTAAATATTACATGAATACAATGACAGTCACTCATTTTTTTTGTGTATAGTTTTATCCAACATAAGTAAATAGTTATTAGAGCTTGGCAGAGTTGGAGAACACAGGAAAGGAAGGAAAAAGGGTAATCCTAGGATTTTCAGAATACAAAAGAATTAATTCTTTTAGGTTACTTAGACTCTTCATTCATAAATAAGAGTTATTTGCATGGCTCAAGTGCCTTTCATTTTTAATATTACATAGGGCTGAACTCACTCTTGTAATTGCCCTTTGTAGTTGTTCTGAGTCTTCCTTTAAGCCCTCCTGACTACTTGACTTCTCTGTCCTGCAGGCATTTTTGTTGTTTGCTTGGTAAACATGCAGATAATATACCTTATTTGGCATAGTGGCACTTTTTGTTTGACTGTTGCTATACTGTTATTACCTCTGTAATAAATGGAGGAAGTGTAATGTGAATTGGATGTCAAGAGTAGTTAAGTATATTAAAAAAAAACAACAAAAAAACTAACCAACAAACAATGAAACAGAAAACCCTGAAAAACACCCCAGTATGTATAGAAATGCTACTTCTGGGTGGTTTGTGTTGCAGGAGGGAGGTATTCAAGAGCCCTGAAAATATAGCTTGGAGTAGTAATACAATGCAAAGAATAGGAAAATAATCTCATGAAGCTAAAATTACAGAATGAAAGTGATAAATAACCTGAAGCATGTTACAGCAAGGAATGTGGGTGGGTAGGAGGAGGCTATTCTAAGAAGTGGTTTTGATTGGAGACCGATCTGACCCCTGGTAATTAACTGGTACTGAGATACAGTGGGTGCAAATTCAAGAAGTGCTATAGAGCTGGAGACAGCAGTAAACCTGGGCTTAGTAGACACCTGCAGAGTAGACTGTAGGGCTTATGTGTCTGTGTAGCTTTCCACTCTTGGTACTGCATTGCCAGTTAATTCAGGGAGAGCAATTTACATGAGTTTTGTGCAATCAGCCCGTGCTCATGCTTTCCTTGCACTCTGATGTAGATTTACCCCAGGCCTTGTCTTTCCTTGTAATCGACCTTGGCATTACTGAGTGAAAATGGACTCTCTGTTTGCAGATTCTTTTGCAAACTGTTGCTTTAACAGAAAGGGAGCAATGAGACTTAAGCAAAGCAGCATAGGGAGATGTGGTTTGAGGTCCCAAGCCATCACAGGAGAGTGTCTCAGAAAAAAAATTCTTTCCTTCAACAGAGCACTACTTACATATTGAAGAGGGGCACTACTATGTCTATTAGGTTTCAAATTTACGTTTAATTCTATTAAATTTGTTAAACTTGTGTATTTAAGTAGCTTTGTAAAATGATTAGGGAACTATTTACAGTTCAAATAGAGTGTAAAGCAAACTATGTTGATAGTCAAGACTGACTTAGAACAACAAACAGGTCATCTTATGCTTGTAAGCTCTGCGTAGTAGAAGTGTGCTGGGTTTTTAATTTCAATTTAAAGGATAACCTGTTAAAAACAGAGTTAAGGAAATGTTTTATTTTCCAATCAACTAATTTTCTGCTTCTTTACACACATGTAACTAATGAATGTATAATTGGATATCAGAGACATGTTTACCATTGGTAGTTTGATATAAACTTGGTGTAGTGTGTTCTTTAGATTGAATGAACTTTCAGAACGTTCTAGTGCTACCACTACCCAACATAGCACGTGCATATGAACTATTTCAGAGTCAAAACAATTAATTTCTTAACATGTGAAGTTCTCTGTGATGACTTTTTCTCTTTAATCACAATGTGTTCCAAGTTGAACGAAATAACATTAAAGTTTTGCCTTACTACTTTTGTAAAAATAGTAAAAGGTCCTGTAAAAGCACCTGTGACAATAGGAAAGCATTCTTGTCTTAAATTTACTCATAATACTGTATCCTATATTGACCTTCAAAAGGTTTCTTTCATTACACTTTTGAAAATTTCACATAATTATCTTATTTATTCTAACAAAATATATAAACCCCAAAACTTTTGTGGAGATAACCTCAAACTACTGAGTGAGGTGCTCTTTCTTAGCCAGAATTTTGCTGTAAAACTAGGAGCTAACGTTGTGAAATCTTCAGCTATTCTTCATACATGCTGTTAACTTTTAGTAAATTGGCTGGCAAAACTTATTTTACAGAAATTACAAGTGGTGTAATCTCATATTATCTCATAAGAATAGTGAGTTACCTCTGTGTACTGTAATAAAAACATTCTAGGGTGATTCTCCAGAAATATAAGATACTTAGGATGAAAACTTAACAAGTGTCCTTTTTCCCATTAGGGTGGCCATCTGTATTGTTGCAGCAACTTGAATTTGTGCTTATAATTCTTTATACATTCTAGATCTATATTAAACCTGGTTAAACATAGTAACTTTTTATGATTCTTAAATATAGTAGTCTGTAATGGCAACCTGTTACAACCTTTAAAACTTTCAGACTGATGTTATTGAAAAGTTTCAATAGCTTCACAAAGTGCACTAACTGAAGTGAGCTTGATTAATTCTGTTCCTAGCTACATTAATTTATGTGCCCTGAACTGCATAGCAATTCACATCTATGCTTCTTGTCTGTTCAAATAATTTACAATTGTATTGCTCCCTGCAGTTTTGAATTGTCTGTAGTTGACCACATTGGTATTCATTCTTCCAGTCTGTTGATATATAGTATAAAGTGAACGTGTGTTCTACTGCTTCATGTGACATGCCATTAGTCATACATGGTCCTCTCTGCTCCTTGTTATGTTCTAGTTAGATTGTTAACTGCAAAGCATGCTTACTGTTTCAGCTAGCAAAAATGACTAGTGAAATAGGGTCAGTACACTACTAGTAGGATTTGGAAGATCTCTTTTAAAAATACTCTGAAAGATACGAGTGCTAAATATCCATGGATGCTTTCTTATATTAATTACTTTGCAACACTAGTGTTTCTTTCTATTTTCTGCAGCTCAATCTCATAACTTAAGAAATGCTGATTATTTATGTGAAACCTTGTAATCTGATTACTGTTTTAGTGGGATATTTCAGTTTAAAGCTTTTTTTTTTGTTGTTATTGTAACCAGATGATAATAGGTTGTTGAAATGATATGATTCTCTGCATGTATTTGTCTTTTGTGAAGATACTTGGACATAGTCATTGCATTATCATAGAATCAGTCAGTGTTGGAAGGGACCACAAGGATCATCTAATTCCAATCCCTCTGCCATGGGCAGGGACACCCTACCCCAGATCAGACTGGCTAGAGCCTCATCCAGCCTGACCTTAAACACCTCCAGGGATGGGACCTCAACCACGTCCCTGGGCAACCCATTCCAGGTTCTCACCACTCTCATAGTGGAGAACTTCCTGCTCATGTCCAGTCTGAATCCCCCTACCTCCAGCTTTGCTCCATTCACCCTAGTCCTGTTACTACCTGATAGCCTAAAAAGTCCCTCCCAAGAATTTTTTAGTAGGTGCCTTTCAGATACTGGAAGGCCACAAGAAGGTCACCTGGGAGCCTCCTCTTTCCAGACTGAACAGCCCCAACTCTTTCAGTCTGTCCTCATAGGAGAGGTGCTCCAGCCCTCTGAGCATCGTTGTGGCCCTTCTCTGGACACACTCTAGCATGTCCACATCCCTCTTGTCATAGGGGCTCCAGAACTGGATGCAGTACTCCAGGTGGGGTACATACCTATTGATGGTTTTGACTAGTTTGTATTGGACAAGTCTTTATAATTTTTTAGTAAACTTTTTCTTCCCATTTTTTCCTCTTTGATCTCAGGTTTTCAGTTTTGTGTTGTTTGTTTGGATTTTTTTTTTGGGTTTTTTTACTTGTTTTTGTCATGTTTTCAGCTTCTTATTTTTACCCCTATTTCATAGTGTACAAAATATCAGTTAAAATAATTCCTTTAATTAATCTGGGACTGCTTTCAATTAGCTTGGCCCTGAACCTGTGCTGATAGTAGTAATCATGCTGACCCAGGTTCAAGACATTGTACTTGGCATTGAACTTTGATGTTTGTCTGGGCTCTATCTTCAAGCTTGTCAAGGTCCATCTGGATGGCATTCCTTCTCTCTTTTGAATCAACTGCACCACTCAACTTGGGCTTATCTGCAGACTTGCTGAGGGTGCACTTGTATCTGCTGTCCATGTTATTGATAAAGTTATTGAATAGCATTAGACACATTATGGAATCTTGAGGAACACCTTGTTATTAATTTCTATTCAGAATTGAACCATTGACTCTCATGGACAGGGATATTCAGCCAATGCTGTCTAACCATCAAAACCATATCCCTCCAATTACTGGCAAGAATATTGTGGAAATAAGCAGGAAAAAGAGACTGACAAGAGCAGAGTAAAGGGGCAGAATCCCTTCCCTTGACCTGCTGGCCACGCTTCTCTTGATGCAACCCTGGACTCGGCTGGCTGTGAAAATGATGTGAAAATATATGTGAAAATGCATGTAAAGCGGTTGATGCCTAGGAAGGTAACCCCAGTGGAGCATATTTCACTGTATATGCTCTATGCTGATTAGATAACATGTTTTAGCAGTAATGGACAATTATTGTGGAGATATAATACAGGTTTGCAGATAACTGAGAACACCGTACGTGGATTAGAGGTTATGAGCTAGCCTTTTACAGGAGTTGGATATAATAGATGTGGGGAATTATGGAAAAGCTTTAAAATCTTCTTCTGAATGTTTATAAAATAAATAAGATTGTAGCTCCTACTGTTTTAATTGTGAACCTTTACTCCAATGATTGTATTGGAAATATTATTTTCATTTTAGGTATAGTTGAGGTTCTTTACAGCTGGATGTTTGTTATTAGTTACTGTTGATCATAACAATGACATTGTACACACATTTTTAAACTAACTGTAAACTAAGTCCAACTTTTCCATCTCCCTTAGTTCTTGACCACAAACTGAAATTCACACTTTTTTCTGTCTTTTCAAAAGCCTTTAGGAGGCATTACCTATGTTCCCAGTAGTCTTCTTACTTTGAGTTGATCGGGAACCATTAGTTCTCTTTAGAGGCAGGAAATACTAAAATAGCAGATGCCTGAAAGTGATGTGGAGTGTACTATATTAAAATGAACAGAAGTAGTTGAAAGACAATCTGTAAAGTATTTTGGATGACCAACTCAGTTAGTTAATTTTTCAAGATTGCTTCCTTTTTAATTGATTTGACTTTTCCAGGCTCAACTTTAAAGGCACAGGGAGGAAGTGATCCAAGACAACCGTCATTCATTAATGGTGCATTCCATGTGAAATTCTTTGCCTGATTAGGATCATCTTTATTCTGTACACTGTGAAGTTTATCAGCAGCTTTCCTCCTAAAACAAAGATATTGAAGGAAATTATCACACACACAGTATCACAAAGGTTGGAAGAGACCTCAAAGATCTTCAAGTCCAACCCATTACCATAGACCTCAAGACTAGACCATGGCACCAAGTGCCACGTCCAAA
>VWZE01026002.1:157350-167368 GCA_013396675.1 Eubucco bourcierii | reverse complement strand
CAGTGCAGAGTCCAGGGGGAGAATGACCTCCCTGCTCTTGCTGGCCACACTATTCCTGATGCAGGCCAGGATGCCATTGAAAGTCTTTGCATTTCTTATGTGGTAAATGAATGCACATTGTAGGTAGATTTCAGGTTTTGATTAGTTTTTTTAATGGGGGAAGCACTCTAGGACTAGCTCTTGTGAATAATTAAGGGTGTTGTGGTTCAGTAGTCTAAACATATGTCTGTCGCTTCCAATTACTTTATTTGTGCCTTTCCTGTACTATAGTTTCACTGTGAAGGACCATTGTCAAACTAGTTTTAAAAAAATGTAGATATTCCAGTAGTGTTACTTGTGTCTTAGTTATTTGTCTAAATACATACAAATATTAAAAAAAAAAAAAAGAAAAAAAAAGATATGGGGAGATGGAGCAGAGCTGTCATTGTCTATAAGTAAATAGTTCTTACCTGGTTGTTCATTTAAAAACTGACTCTTTCTTGTGACTGCAGAATTCCATCTTCTTAAAAAGGACAAATAAGTCCAGTCTACTATTTCTAAATATGTGGGGAAAATGTCTCCTTTAACTGGTAGTGTAAGTGGTGTTTCCCATTTCTTCTATTTCTATATATATAGAGAGATCTTAATTCCATTTGGAAAATTTCTTAAACTGTTTGAATTGCTTTAAAATAAAAACAGTTGATGCACAGAAATTGAATGTTGCAGGAGGTAGATGAGAAACTATAATGCAGTTTAAAATCTTCTACCGCCATAGCCGTTCTTCATTACTTACTTTCGTAGTTTATTTTGACTTCACTTGTTGCAGTTCTTTCTTAGTGGTCTTATTAATCTTCATTTTGCCTTAGTTTAATCTTCTCTTCACTTGTTTTCTCCTGTCTTCTGACACCAACTGCACCTGCTTCTGTTTCTCTGGCTTTCTACATGTAGTGGGCAAGATGTACTTTACTGTTTTTTGTAAGAAAGTGCCTAAAAAGATTTTACCATGTATTTATAGCATTGGATTAGACTTTATTTCCTGTTTTCTATATGCATACAGAATAGCTCATTTCCCTTAATCTTCTCAATGTAACAGTGTTTGCTTAAAAAAAAAAAATAATTAATGAAGTGCCTAACAGAACTATTACTCATTTTGGAAATCAGTTGCTGTGGTTGCCATAGTAATAACAAGCTCTCTATTAGAGGTACTTTCTATATGTGCTGTCTGTATTTATGACATGCTGTTGGGGGAGCTGCAGTTCTATGGATCTTTACTCTGGAAAGAATTTTCCAGCTTTGTATAGTCAAATTATCCAAGGAGTTTATGTTGTAGGAACATAAAACATGTAAATGTAGTTTATCATATCTATCGTGGAGTTGTTCATGCAGACCTATGCCTCATGTAACCATTTACAGTAATCTCAAATAACAGCTGTATCAAGAATGAATTATGCATGCAGAGAAATTTTGAACTCCTTTAGTATTTCTTGATTTATCATTCTATTAGTTAAAAATAAATAAAAAATGAGGTTGTAGTTCTGAGAAAAATACTTATAAACCTGGTTGTTTCCCTCACGTGTTTTTAGGTGTAATGAGTAGTAGCACCAGTAATAGCTCATGGGGCTAGAAAGCTGGTAAAGTAATGGCATGTTGCCTTCGCAGAGTGCCACATGAAATATTTGTAACATGTGAAGAATCTTTAAATGTACTGAAGTAAAAGGATACTGTCCTAAAGAAGGACATGGAAGTGTTGGAGCGGGTCCAGAGGAGGGCCACGAAGATGATCAGAGGACTGCAGCAGCTCTGCTATGAGGACAGGCTGAGAGAGTTGGGGCTCTTCAGCCTAGAGAAGAGAAGGCTTTGAGGGGACCTGAAAGTAGCCTTCCAGTATCTGAAGGAGGCCTACAGGAAGGCTGGGGAGGGATTATTTACAAAGTCTTGCAATGACAGGACAAGGGGCAATGGGTTTAAACTGGCAGAGGGGAGATTTAGACTGGATGTTAGGAGGAAGTTCTTTTCAGTGAGGGTGGTGAGACACTGGAACAGGTTGCCCAGGGAGGTTGTGACTGCTCCCTCCCTGGAGGTGTTCAAGGCCAGGTTGGATGAGGCCTTGAGTGAGCTGTACTAGTGGGAGGTATCCCTGCGTATGGCAGGGGACTGGAACTAGATGATCCTTGAGGTCCCTTCCAACCTTACCATTCTATGATTCTATGACTTCTTTTTGAATAATTGCTTTAAACTTTTCAGAGAGAAGAAATGTGTATCTGAATGTATTGTAGTAAACCAGATAAACCAAAATTTTCTGGAACTAAATCAGTTATATCAGTTTGAAGCATTTACATGTCGCATTGACCCTTCATAATAAGATATCCTAACCCGATGTTTCTGGGAAAAAAAACCAAAACAACTCTCTTTTAAGCAGAAGTCACAGTTGGCTAGTGCTAGCAGATGGGCATATTTTTGAGCTAATCAGTAGGGATTTATGAATGTTTTGATACTTATCAATCATAGAATTTTGTAAAATAACGAGAACTGAAAGACAGAATAGCAATGAGTGTTCAAAGTGTTGTTTCAGAAAGTATCCTCTCATTCTGAAATAGTTTATAGACAAGGTTTTACAAATACTGCTTTTGCATCTGGCTAATTTCAGCTCAGAATCAGTAGGTTAAACTTAATTCTGTACTCACATTTTTAACAAGCGATCCTGTCTGCGACAAGAATGTTTTATAACTGCTCATCTCCTAAATAATTCTGGAATTTTATGAAAATTGTCATTATCTTGAAGAAAGGATTGTTTTGGTGGTAGTATCTTGATAGAAAATGTGTCTGATTTGTAGGTGCTGCTAAAACTGCTTCATAGAAATTCTGTCCTGGTGAGCTTGTTCTTTAGCTCATAACTGGGACATCCAATTCCTTGGGAAATCTACAAGTGGAAGGAATTAGTTTTATGACAGAAAATTAAAATTATGCTTTGCAAGTGCTTTTTCCTGGTACTCTCAAAGCTTTGGTTGAGGATGGATTTCTTCTCATGCCTTTATTTAGTTACATTTAAAGTTAAAAAAATATAGACCAGACATACAGTCAAACAGACTTTTGCAAGGCAATGGTTTCCAAGTTTGACACCTTCACACTGGTACTTCTAGTGCATGGAATGTAGCTGTATATAAAATAATAAACTTATGATGTGGTTGGAGTCTCTTTGTACTCTACACAGCAGAAATGTGGTAGCTTTGAATTCATTCTTTATTTGATCCTGACTTAATTACTGTTTGACTTTATTAAAGCTGAAATCATGAACACTTCAATAGCCAGGGACCAATTTGTGAAAAAAGGCATATCTGTGGTGTCACAGGTGTGGAAGTGCCTGGAGTACAGGCTGGGGGATGAAGAGATTGAGAGAAGCCCTGCAGAGAAGAACTTGGGAGATACTGATGAATGAAAAGCTGGACATGAGTTGGGAATGTGAGCTCACAGCCCAGAAGGCCAACAGTATCCAGAGCTACATCAAAAGAAGGGTGGTCAACAGGTCAAGGGAGGTGATTCTACCCCTATACTCTGAAGAGTCCTGAACCTGGAGTACTGTGTCCAGTTCTGTGGTCCCCAGTACAGAGTTACACATCGTTGGAACAGGTCCAGAGGAGGGCAACAAAAGCAATCGGAAGTCTGGAACACCTCTCCTATAAAGAAAGATTGAGAGACCTGCAGTTGGTGTTCAGCATGGAACAGAGAAGGCTCTAGAGAGACTTTATTCTAGCCTTTCAGTACTTAGGTGGGGTCTATAAGAAAGATGGGGATAGACTTGCTGTCAGGGCTTTTGGAATAGGACAAGGGGTTTTAAACTAAAAGAGGAGAGATCACTAGATACAAAGAATTTTTTTTTTTTTCCCTTCAGTGAGGGTGGTGAGACACAGGCACAGGTTGCCCAGAGAAGTGGTAGAAGCCCCCTCTGTGGAAACATTCAAGGTCAGGTTGGACACAGCTCTGAGCAGCCTAATCTTAAAAACCTCACTGCAGGAGGTTTGTACTAGATGACTTTTAAAAGTCCCTTCCAACCTAAACTATTCCATGGTTGTATAAAATTAATATTTTAATTTTGAGATTAAAAAGTCAGAATGATTTCATCTTTCTCAGTTCTTTAAGTAAAGACTAATGTGTCTCAAGGTAACGTGAGAGTTTGAACACAAGTATTTCAATTGTGTTGTCATTTGACTTTATGAAATTATTTTGTGGGTCACTTACAGAACCCTTCTTAAAACCAGTATTAGAGACACTTGCTGGTAAAAGCTCACATATATTCTAAATAAAATGTCCATGTAATTCATGTGTTTTAGCAGTACTACTAGAATTCAACTTACAGTCTTCTATATATCTCTAAAATGGTACTGTGTGTATGTGCTTCAATTCATTCTTGCCTGTGTTGTCACCAGAAGCATTTGAATTTTTTCCTATAATAGTGCTAAATTAAATCATCTAGGAGCTACTTCTTTCCTTTGTTGTTGAGAATGGTGAAGTTCTTAATTTTCTTTCATGGAATCATAGAAGTGTTTTGATTGGAAGTGAGTTGGAAGATAGAGTTCAGCTGTTAACCTGGCAATACCACATCATGACCATCATGCCCCATAGCACTACATCTATACATCTTTTAAATAACCTTTAAGGATGACTCCACTGTTTCCCTGGGCAGCCTGTTGCATAGCCTCACAATTTTTTCAGTGACAAAATTCCTCCTAATACTGTATGTGACCCCCCACTGGCTGTTTCCTGTTGCTTGTTGCTGACTTATACCTCACTACAGCCTTCTTTCATGTAGTTGTAGAGAGTGAGAAGGTCCCCCCCGAACCTATTTTTCTTCAAATTAAAAACCCGCAGTTCTCCCAGCTCCTCATAAGACTTGTTCCCTGTGCTGGTCTGAGGCTAACTGGAATATTTTAACAGAGAAAATGATACTATAGGCTGAGAAAAGGAAACAGTGGTGATGTCTACTTCACTCATAGGCTTGCTGAGATGTATAAGAAAGGAACCCAAAACACAGACAAGTCTCTCTCTGGGGCACAGCGTCTCAATCTAGCAGCTTCTGGCTCTTTCTCCCCTCTGCTGAGTAATCTCACTAATCACTTTTCTTCTAACCCCCCTGGCTGATCCTCCAAATTCACCTTCCGCGTAAGGCAAACCTTGGGGTGGGGAGAAGGTGGAAGGGTGGATGGGAGCCCTTCCTGGG
Source organism: Eubucco bourcierii (assembly GCA_013396675.1). Taxonomy (NCBI): domain Eukaryota; kingdom Metazoa; phylum Chordata; class Aves; order Piciformes; family Ramphastidae; genus Eubucco; species Eubucco bourcierii. The sequence continues at coordinate 162,174 of VWZE01026002.1, read as the reverse complement.
GTCTCTGATTTCTGGGAGGGGTGTTGTGTTTCTGTATTACCTTCAACTAGTCTATTTCTGTAAATATTTCTGTCTATAATGTATATATCTGCTTGTGCATTGTGCTGAGCTGTAAATAGAGCTTCAGTCCTTAACTTCCAGCCGTCTGAGTTCTAGTCTGGCTCATTTTACAAAGTGTGGGGGGCAGGGAACTCCCAAACCATCACATTCACCTTCTTTAGAGCCTTCACCAAAGTAATTGATCTTCCTTGGGCACAGTCCCACACCGAAAGTTTCATCTTGTTTTGATGCTGAATCATCAGAGGAGAGCATAATGTGAATGAATGATTGAACAGTAGTCATGCACAAGGGTCAGACCATATGTTTTTTTGGGTGATAATCATGAAAATTTGCTTCTACACCTGATAAGAATTCTTGTATAGCCTCTTGATTTGTAATGCTGCTGTTTCTTGCTGTAAAATACTAGTTGAGCTCAATGTAGTGAAAAATCAATACTAGAATTGTGTGCAATTTTTGGAATAGTCTGAGGTCCTGGAAATTTGGGAGAACTGTGATCCAGGACAACAGTCATTCTTGGTGCAGACATGGAATTATCACATAGCTGGGGTAATGCTTTGTGATGGAGTTGTCTTAACTCTCAGATGTACGATCATCTAACAGTTTCTGTACAGAAAACAATTACCATACTGCTTATGAGAACAGAAGCAACCAACAACCTCGAGGAAGTTCAGAAGGGTCCTCTATGTCATGACAGCAGTGTAGAGGAGGTTATTAAATACAATCCAAAGGGAAAAGTTCTGTGTCAAATAAGGAAAGTAGACCAGAACATAAATCCTGCGGGACTAAAGGCATGGAAGAATTTCTAAAACAGTTTGAGAAGCAACTTGTAAAAGGTGTAAGAAGTTCAGTGTTTTTTCTCAAATATACCAGAAGGAATGTTGTCAAAGATGCCTAGCAGACAATCCAGGTACAAGAACACCCAGAGAAGATAAGACCCTGTCAGGAGGACAGAAATAATTATATAATTTGTGTTCACCATGGAATAATGTAGAGATGTATTCACTTCCAAATACTACCTTATGAAGAATTAGAGGATCCATGCTGCGAGATCTAGATCAGTAGAGCTTTTTCTTTAGTTAAAGCTGCTTTGTCAAACTAATTTCTAATTAAGAATTAATTTTTAAAAAAATATTAACTGTTAAGAAATGCAGTGATGCTAAAATATAATAGCTTTTCCCATTACCCTTACCCTAAAGAACTTCCTTCTAAGGTCCAACCTAAATCTACTCTTCCCCAATTTCAAACCATTGCCTCTTGTCCTGCCACTACAGGACTTTGTAAGCAGTCCACCTCCAGCCTTTTCATAGGCCCCATTCAGGTACTGGAAGACCCTATAAGGTTGCCCCTGAGCCTTCTCTTCTTCAGGCTGAACAACCCAACTCCCTCAACCTATCCTTCTAGGAGGGTTGTTCCTGAATGATTTTAGTGGCCATCCTTTGGACTCACTTCATAAGGTCCATGTCCTTCCTGTGTTGAGGGCTCCAGAGCTGAAGACTCATCAGAGCAAAGTCATGCATTCACCTCTCTTGATGTGCTGGCCATGCATATCTTGATGCAGTCCAGGATGAGATTTGCCTTCTCTCCTTCTGCAAGTACTCATTGTTGGCTCATGTGCAACCTCTCATCTGCCAGCAACCCCAAGTCCTTTTCTGCAGGGCTACTCTCAATTTCATCATCCCCCAGTGTGTATTGATATCTAGGATTACTCAGGCCTATGTGTCTGTGTAATTGAAATAAATATATACAAAGTATAGAATTTTGCTGGTCTATATTCTTTAGCAGGTTTATAATTTGAACTTGTGCAATTTTAACCCATAGTGTTTCTTGTAAGGAGTAAGAAGAGAAAGAACTACAAGTAGGTATCTTGTAAAAACATAGTTTATTAGGGACACTCAGGAATATTTTGTCTTTTCATTTTCCATGATTTTTACATAAATTTTTTTCCACAGGTTAAACAATTTTTACAATAAATACTTGAAGTCCCACAGGCTGTTTTAGCTAGATATGATATTTGACAAATGGCTTTCAGGAGTAAGGAGTACAACCTGAATATGGCATGAGATTAAATTACAGAATTCAAAGTTATTCTTACCCCAGCTTCAAATCTAGTTTTTAATTAGGATCTGTGTAAAGGTATTAAACAATAAGATTGACTATTTCTTTCATGTTAATAAAAGCTATATAAAGTAAAAAGTAATGATGATAAGCACTCCATAAAATTACCTTCGCTCTCACAGATCTGTTATCATAGAAATCCCTATGGATAGTTGTTATCCAGTATTTTAGTAATTTGTTAGAATTGTCATACAGTTCTGATTTCATTGGACTTTGTAAGAAGACATCACTGTTGTAAACAACTTTGCACTAATTTGAATATATATGTTTATTTTAATTGATAGTAGTTTTCTTAGTTCTCTTTAAATACTTCTCTTTTAATAGAAGAATTACGGAAATTGAGCTGGTCTGGCATTCCCAAAAGGGTTCGTCCAATTGCATGGAAGCTTCTTTCAGTAAGTTGTATTTTATTTTTTTCTTCATCTTCTGCATTTAGTAGTAATGTTTTCAAGTGTTACAGGTATTTTTGCTTGAGTTGCAATCCACTAATGATTCTGTAGGGAGAATGGTTTCAAAATTAATAATTATATTAATTTTGATATCCAAGCAGAGATTGTAATAACTATGAAACTTGTTTATTAGCATTAAATCTCACCAGAAACCTTATTTACAAGGTTTGAAAATGCATGGTTTGGAAATCTACACAGACAGGGAACAGGCAAACTGGAACACTTTAAAGGCAACCTGCAGAAGCAAACATTTTTACTGGCAGAGAAGGTTTGTGTGGTCACTCACACTGCTTGCAGTTAGTTATCCTGCTTAGCCATTGGGTGGACACAGGAAGCTCCTTTCTGCTTATGGCAGAAGGCAATTAATGATTACAAGAGGCTCGAATTATTTACTCACAAAAATATCATGGAACAATACCCAAAGCACATGGCAGGGCTGCTGCCGGGTCAGAAGCTGCTAGAGGCTTTGGAGTTTCCTCAGACTCCTGGGTGCTTCAGAAGAAGGAGGCAGAAATCTCTGAACTGGCCCTGGCTCTCTTGGCAGCAGGCTCTCATGTGCAGGTTGATGTCTTGCGATGTGCAGTCCCAGCATGGTGTCATCCTGGCTGTGCAGGCCGAACACGTGGAGGCATCAAAGCCAGATCCTGCTCGTTGGGAGCCCACCCACCTCAGGATCCATGAGGCAGTAAGCAGGCCTGGATACAATAGCAGAGAGCACAATAGCACCAAACCCAATGTGCTACCTGCTCATCCTTTATATCCATTTCAGCCCGAGACTGATGGGCCTTTGGACATAGGTTAGCCAATCAGGATGGCAGTTTGCCCATATTAGGTGAAACTTTTGTCCCTTTTCCTGTGGCCACCACCCCCAACACAGAGGGAGGGGGAGCAGGGGAGCATGCCTGGGCAAACCAGGACGTGTACAAGCCCACCTTTGACCTATTTAGGCCTACCATGACAGATTCCTGAAAACATTCTGTTGAATTGTAGTAAAAGTTCTGTTCTTTTCCTTGGTTTCAAGATTATTTTGTCAAACTGAAAGGATAGGCATGAGAAGCACTGGTAAGTCATGTCAGCGCTATATCTTTATTTTTCAACCTGGCTTTCTGTGGAAGGAAGTTTTATGTGATAATAGTGGTCTCTTTCAAACAATTGATGGAGCATTCAAAAACATGTGTGTTCTTACAGGTGTCTTGAAAATAGGCATGCAGGAGATGAGAACAAACCTGTTGATGACCTGTGATAGGCTTCATTCAAGCTTCACATGAAAGTAACTCCAAGGAAGGATTAGCATTGTACTGAGGAATAGCTGTGATATCATCTTATGGGATTTTTGGCCAGTTTTTCTGTAGTGGTTTAAGACTAATTTAAACTGATGTGGTTAGCTACCTTGGTTATTCTGATGTCAGACCTGTGAGACAGTTCAGGGAGACGAGCTAATTAAAAAGCTATTAATTTTTTGTAGAGTGAGTTTTTGGTTGTCTGAGCTCTTTCAGCTTTATGAAGTGGCCAGAGGAATTTACAAGGGCAACATCTTGGGAGTGGGTTGACTGAAATACCATGGAGGTGTTTCAATTTGGCATCAAAGACGAGATGTGGGAATCTGAGATTTGATGGGCTTGTCATTGCAGGACTGGATTTTTTTAAATCTCTGTGTTTGCACAATGTTTAAAAGGCTGTTTCTGCCAAAAATACAGCACATTTCTTAGAGGATTATTTTTCATGTCAGTCTTTTCAGTTATAATACTTGTGATGGCAAACAGTTGTGCATTCTAGCTGTTGTTTGTCTGCCTGTGGTTGGGAGAAGAACTTGTGAAGATGTTTGTATTAAAAACAAGCAAAAATCTCATGCTACCTACTCTCTAGAGGCTATGGAAGGCACTTTACTAGCAAATCTTCATGCATTTAAGACCTGTTTAAAAGTCTGAGTTATACACACAACAGTTTAACACTATTGAATTTTTCAGAGAGTTGACTTGGATAGCTCTTTGCTTTCGACAGAATAATTCATCAGGGAATGTAGAGTGCTTACTTCAGACTGAGACTGATCTCCAATGACTGAAAGAATCTGTCATGCTCAAGAGTGCTACTAAATTTGCAGCTTAGTTCCTTCTAATGCCAAATTTAGATGCAGCTTCTTAGTGGTGAATATTCAAATATTTCAAAATTAAAAGTGCAGTTTACAATTAATTTTTGTTCT
>VWZE01026002.1:129674-141934 GCA_013396675.1 Eubucco bourcierii | reverse complement strand
TAGTGTAAATATCTGCTGTACATTGTGCAAAGCTGTAAATAGAGCTTCATCATTTAATTTCCAGCCGACTGAGTTCTAGTCTGGGTCATTTTACAAAGTGTGGGGGGGGGGGGAACTCCCAAACCGTCACATCAGCCCACTCCCACTTCCTGTCTGGACCCCTCTATATAAACAGGGGAAGTTACCTTCTCTCCCTCTCCCACCTCGTGGCTAACCTTTACCCCGCAGTGGGCATCTCCTCGGACCCCTGCCATCCAATCTGGTTGTATATATACCTTTTGTACCTTGTTACCCCTTCCCTATACCTATTTGTAACTTACCTATTCTGACTACCTTTCATTTGTTGTTAACAATCTCTCTTTTACCTTCCAAATTTACCTTCCAAATTGTGGTCAGACTGTTCTGTGGGTTTACCCCTTCTGCCTTTTTTTCTCTTCCCTATCCAAAAGGGGGGAAAGACATCCTATTGTCATTGTATTGGTTTCCCCTGAAAAGCTAAACTCAAACCAGTACAAGTGCAGTGAGCAATTTGCTGGATTTTTTTGAGGTGTGTTTAGCTGACAAGCTTTAAAAAGAAGTGTTTAAAGAGATTAAGAAACACTGAGTGTGGGGAAAAGCTGTAAGAGCAACTGCTGAAGAAGTAAACCCCTGATACTTCAAAGATTAAGCGTCGGAGAGAGGATTTATCAAACTTAATAATTTGCCCTGAATTAGTAATTACTTCCAGGTACAACTATTTGAATTAATTGGTTTTCTCTTAAAGATACTGCTGTAAATTACTGATGTTTTTGTTAAGTAGAGAATTAAATGAAAAAATGTTCATCTTTGTTGGCATAAAATAGTAACTGAAAAAAAACCCCTGCAACTTCCATTTCATGTGAATTTTAAAAAATCATTTATGTTGGTAGACATAAGATTACTTTATCTTTCTACTCGTTCTAGTGTAGTATCTTTTTCTAATACAAAAATACCTAATTGCCATTAGGGCAAAAATAGCTGGATTTATATATCCTTAAATTTACAGCTTCCTGCTGACTCTTCTGTTCTCCAGAATATTCTAAGTGCCGGCATCTGCAGGTGGGGTTTGAGATTTTTGGGTTGACAAGTGTTTGGGTTTTTCTGAATTTTTTTCTTGTTGTTTTTGTTTTGTGTGTGTGTGGGGTTTTGTTCTTTTTAAATCTGTATGTGCTTCCATGTCATAGGAAAGAAGAGTATATTGAGGATACTGATTAGTGTACGACAGTGTATGGCCCAGCCTCTATTTATTACTTGTAGTAAAGTTGTGATGCGATGACTTTTTTGGAAAGCAAATTCAGTGTGAAGAATGGATATGAGTTTATAAGCTCAGGAGTTAAATCTCCTTTTAGATAGCTATCATGGTTTCATATTTTAGAGGAACAGTCAGGTAGGGACTTGAAAGTTAATAATGAAAAATGTTTCCTATTGTATCAGTACCGAGAAGCCTGTCAAAGAGTCAAGAAGTCTGACGGAGATGTGAATGGAGCCTATAAAATGTCACCACATAGCAAAGGAGCTGTGTGGATTCTTTGCTTAAATGTTTCGTGTGAAGAAACTTCCCAAACCCTGTCCTGTAGACTGAATCAGAGGAATTCTTTTCAAGTTTTACTGTCTAGAACAGGTCTCTAAATTAATAAGAAATTTACAAGGTCAAATGTGACTAATCAAAGGTTTCTAACAAAATTAAATTAATGATTCTATAATGTAGTAATATTTCTTTGTAGAGCATGAAAACAACTTTTAAGTTTCATTAATTTAGTTTTATATTATGATTAAATGCATGTGTTATAAAATTGCCAAGACAGCACAATTATACCAGTTGGACTTCTCTTTGTGCTGACTGGTGAGCAGTGTTGCTTCTTAGACTACACATTATCTCTTCTGTCTGTTCTTCCTGAAAGCTTATTCTATGTCGTTTTACTATTATCAGGCATTTTTCTTCTGTCCAAGAAAGTCTGAGAGTTAGTAACAATTACTGTGCTGTTTAATGATTTTATTTTATTTTTTCATTTGAAACAGTGTTTACTGTGAGAGTGGTGAGCTACTTGAGCAACCTGTACTAGTGGGGGTTGTCCCACTAGTTGGAACTGCATAATCCTTGAGGTCCTTCCAACCTTACCATTCTATGATTCTATACTAGAAGAGGTCCCCCTAGAGAAGTTATGGATGACTCATCCCTGCTAGTGTTCAAGGACAGGTGGGAAAGGGGAAGGTGTCTCTGTCCATGGCAGGGGCATTTGAGGTAGATGATACTTAAGGTCCCTTCCAACCAAAACCATTCATTCAGTGATTCTGTACCATTCCACAATCCTAACTGTGTCCTACTTGGGTAATTTAGAGCTTAATACAAATTTTTTTTCTGGCCCANGGTCCTGCAATGACAGGACAAGGGGCAATGGGCTTAAACTGGCAGAGGGGAGATTTAGACTAGATGTTAGGAGGAAGTTCTTTACAGTAAGGGTGGTGAGGCACTGGAACAGGTTGCCCAGGGAGGTTGTGGATGCTCCCTCCCTGGATGTGTTCAAGGCCAGATTGGATGAGGCCTTGAGTGAACTGTCCTAGTGGGAGGTGTCCCTGCCTATGGTAGGGGGTTGGAACTAGATGATCCTTGAGGTCCCTTCCAACCTTACCATTCTATGATTTTCAGCTAACTCAGATTTGTCTATTAAATGACAGTCTTGTTATTATTTAAGCATTTACTAATAGCTCTCTGTAGTTCCTTTTTTTTTTTTTCCCCAGTTACTCTGAGTGTATTTTTTAAAAACCCCTGTCACTTAAAGTCCTGTTTTAGTCCTGTAGGATGATACATTTAAGTGTAAAAAATATGACTTCTGATGTGGATTTAAATGATCTATTTCTGAAACTTGTTGTGCGCCTGCATGTGTATCTCACATTTTTTAAATGCGTCTTTCTGAAGGTGTATATTTCATAGAATCATAGAATGGTAAGGTTGGAAGGGACCTCAAGGATCATCTAGTTCCAACCCCCTGCCATAGGCAGGGACACCTCCCACTAGTACAGGTTACTCAAGGCCTCATCCAATCTGGCCTTGAACACATCCAGGGAGGGAGCATCCACAACCTCCCTGGGCAAATGTTTAATGCATATTTCCAGAATTAAAAAAAAAAAATTACATGTATTTGATAATATGGGTGGTACCTTAAAAGTGTATTGCTGTTAATTTTGAAAAGCCTTTTGTGATTTGTATTATCTCAGTTTTGAAGTCAATTAAGGAATGAGTGGACTTGCAGTGTGAGGAAATCATCAGAGGTTATTGAAGGGTATTTTATTTGAAACTACAAACTGGAAATAGTGAGTCATGGGAATAAATGGGAAACAAGATCTTGAATAGTGGTAGAAATAGTAAAACGAAAGTGAAGAGAAAGAAAGATTTCTACAGGTGTAAAATAAGAATTGTGAAGGAGGAGAAAATTAATTATAATTAATGCATCTGTAAGAGAGAAGTATTCCAAAGGGAGCAGCATGTTTTAGTTCTGGCTTTGTGCATTCATTTTGCTCTCCCTATGGCCTCCAGTTATAATTAATGATCATCTTTCTATAGTGAAGCAGCACAGAGGTGGTTATACTTTCAGATCTAAATCTTCTGAAGCATGCTTTCCAACAGACTGGGAAATTACTTTAATGGTATTTGGCATCCAAGTATCACAACTTTACATGTTGATTATGAAGTAATTCAAATGAAGAGAAGCTAAAAGAGAAAGAATTACTTGAGCAGTAACAACATGCTGTACAAGTGTCAGGAACATAGCATGCAAACACTATTGTCTAGATCTGTAACATCTCAAGGTCTCAGAAAAGATTTTGAAATTGAGTGGATCAGTGCTTTAAACATAGCTGTAAACAACTTTTATGTCTTTGTTTCAATGAGATAATGTAGTTAGTTACTGCTTTAGAGATTTTGCATCAGTTCTAATACAACTGTCTGAAGTTTCTGTTCTAAAACTTTTTTATTTGAATAGGCTTTGCTTGTAGTTTAAATGCAACCCTTTTTTAATCTTAGTATTCATGAAGTAGCTGTTCCATCAGCATGAGGGTTTTTTGGTGTTTTTAATGTGGGAAATCTGATATTTTTACTTTAAATTAGAAAGTGTGGGAAAAGAATTATAAAGCAGAAATGAAAAATTAGGTACTTAGTAACAAAAAAGGGACAAAAAGAGAGTACCTCCCTGGAGGTGTTCAAGGCCAGGTTGGATGAGGCCGTGAGTAACTGGTGCTAGTGGGATGTGTCCCTGCCTCTGGCAGGGGGTTGGAACTAGATGATCCTTGAGGTCCCTTCCAACCTTACCATTCTATGATTCTGTGACCTTTTTTTGCAAAACCATCACCTTATTTTGTAGAAACAAAATAATTAAAAGCTTTTATGATCCTTGAGGTCCCTTCCAACCTTACCATTCTATGATTCTATATTGTTTTGATAAACATCAATGCTTTATAAAAATATTAGTGACTTTGATAAGAGGATTCATAAGATATTTTTGAACTAACTCTCATGTTCTGTCTTTAATTTGAGATAAAAATTTACTTATTACAGTGCAACTGTAATTAAAAGAAACCTTTCTTACAGTAACATGGGGAAGAAATAAAAGCAACATACTCTTATTTTTTAATAGGTGGAACAGATTTTTTTCCTAGAGACTGTACTATGTGGTATGATTTTTTTTTTTTTTAATCTCAATTATAAGTACCTATGTAATATGTAAAAAATATTGAACCTCATTACTATAACAAACCTTGTTACAGTACAGAACCTTGTGGCTTCTTTGGCACAGGTTCAGTGTCATTAGGAGATTGTGAATTGCAGCAGATTAAGATAGTTAAGGAATGCACTTAGCAATTAAGGAATGTAAGAAGTAGTGTTCCTTGTGCAATCAGAGTTTGTACTCCACAAATATGTTTCTTTTATTTCAGTATATGTAATTCATGCTAAAAAGTGCATATAATGGATGATACTTGTTGCGTTGAAAATAAGGCAGGAAGTCTGTGAGATACATTTCTTTATTAGCTGTAAGTGATCTGGGAAGTCATAGAATAAGAAGTAATGCCATTTTGATTAAAAAATTTGATGGATATTGCCTATTTTGGATTTGCAACAAACTACCACTCTCATGAACTTGTGCATATGCTGTTAATGAAGAACCCTTGTTTCTCCTGCCATCCATTTTATTTTGAGAATTTTAGTTGTTCAGTTCAAAGACAGTAACAGGTTAAAGTAAAACTTTCTTCATCAGTGTGTGAATTTACACTTATGTTAACCATAAATGGTTCTGTGGCTTATTCAACAGTGGCAAATTTGTCAGTCTGTCTTTGCTAAAAAATAATGAACTTTTGAATTTTTACAAGTTTTATATTTACATGCAATTTCTAGGGGAAGTTTTATTGCTTTTATATTTACCCAGATTACAGTTGAACCTTTAGCTTGGTTATCCAGGCCGTTTATGCAGTATATTGCTGTTTATGGGATTGTTCAAAGGAGTTTTCTTTACCTGCCTTTTAATATTAAGTAATTACATGCAAGTCAGTTTCTTTTTTTTTAAAGTAGTTTCAAGTAAAAAGTAATTTTCAGTAATTTTACAATTCACCCTTTGCATATGTACGTATGTAAACTTTTAAAAAAAACCTTTAAAATAAATTTTTACCTTTAATGCTGTTGAATTTTTTTTTTCCCTGCCCAAGAAACAACTTTTAAAATCTACATGAACATGCAGATTTTGTGAAGGCTCTTCCATTTAAAGAAATAAAATTCTAGACTGGCTGTCTCTAAACTAACTCTGTAATCAATGTCATATCCTAGCACAGGCTTTTTAGACTTTTGTGATAATGCTGTGGTTTATTCTTACCCTGTTCTTACTGTTTTTGTGCTCTGCATGTTTGTGTGTATGTGCAAACATAGGCTTCATGCTTTACAAAAAACTCCAGTGAGCACAAACTAGGTAATTAAAAAATGTGATTTGGGAAACACGTTCAACCTTTAATCTTTCATTTTCTATTCTCCAAGCACCTTTTGGATTTCTCAGGAAACTCCCTTATCACACATTCTAAGAAAATGCTCATCAGCATCCTGTACTCGTCATGCATACTGGATGCTAATTACTAGTCCTGTAATTTGGTATCATGTGCACCACTTCTCCCTGGAAATCTGCTTTGGCTGACAGCAGAAAACCTATTGAAGTGATTGCTCTGAGGAGAATTTGTGCTGAGTGTTGTGTTCTTTGTTGCTGCTAAAGTACATTTTTATGAAGAGCTGTCATAAGCATGGAAGTCTGTTTCACAGTAATGTCATTCTATATGTAAACTGCATTTATTGGCCAAATTGCTCACCTGTGTAAGAGCCTGCCAGTCTTGGTATTGTGCAAGTTCCATGGGTCAAAGGCCTGTTGGTACCACCTGGTTTACTTAATTCTCTTTTTAACCTTGCTTTGGTGGTAGAGTTGTAATCAAGATAGTCTTTGTCTTTCTCATATATGAGCAGTAATCTTAGTCTGCAGACTATGAGGAACTGATATCCTTTGTTTAACTTGCAACATTATTGCAATATTATGCAGCCCAGACAGCAACCAAGTCCTGGGCTGCATCAAGAGCAGTGTGGCCAACAGGGCAAGGGAGGTGATTCTCCCCCTTTACTCTGCTCTCGTCAGACCCCATCTGGAGTACTGTGTGCAGTTCTGGAGCCCTCAGCACCGGAAGGACATGGAAGTGTTGGAATGGGTCCAGAGGAGGCCATGATGATGCACAGAGGGCTGCAGCAGCTCTGCTATGAGGACAGGCTGAGAGAGTTTGGGCTCTGCAACCTGGAGAAAATGCAGCTTCCAGGAGATCTTATTTTAGCCTTCCAGTATCTGAAGGGGTCCTGCAGGAAGGCTGGAGAGGGATTATTTACAAATTCTTGTAATGACTAGATAAGGGGCAATGTGTTTAAACTGGCAGAGGGGAGATTTAGACTGGATGTTAGGACGAAGTTGTTTGCAGTGAGGGTGGTGAGGCACTAGAACAGGTTGCCCAGGGAGGCTGTTCCCTCCGTGGAGGTGTTGAAGGCCAGGTTGGATGAGGCCTTGCATGAGCTGTACTAGTGGGAGGTGTCCCTGCCTATGGCAGGGGCTTGGAACTAGATGATCTTTGAGGTCCCTTCCAACCTTACCATTCTATGATTCTATAATTAGATGGGAATTTCCTTATTTTTCAGATAAATTTAACTGTTCTTCAGACAGGCCTGTTTCTGTGTGGATATGATTCTATGATTCTGTACGTGCAATGGGGTTATGCATAGCAATTAAGAGAAAGTTCTGGACTACTGTGGGCAAGAAAAAACTGTATTTAAAATCTAGTCTAGAAAAATCCAGGATAGAAGAGTCTTACTGCTGTGTTTTCAGAGATGATGAATTACCTTACCTATGAATTCCTCATAGACAGTAAAATTATTTAGATAATTATTCATATTGATAATTAATATTAATTGAGGCCTTGAGTAACCTGTGCTAGTGGGAGGTGTCCCTGCCTATGGCAGGGGGTTGGAACTAGATGATCCTTGAGGTCCCTTCCAACCTTACCATTCTATGATTCTATGATAAAGTAAAATTATTAATATTTCAAATGTGATATACATCTCTTGCTTCTTATTGCATCTTAAGGAAAATGTGGCAGACTAACTGTAAAGAAGTGTAAGATTATGAAGTGTGAAAACAGACAAGTCAACATTACATCGTGTATGGGAGAACATGGCTCTTAATAGAGGAGGTTTTGAAATGCAGTAGGGTTATGTTTACCTTACCAGATGAGATGACTGAGTTATTTTTATTCTTTATTATTCTTAATTTTACCTTTGTGAGAGCAGTATCACAGAGAAAGGGGAGTTGTTACTTCGGTGATTAATCCTTTACAGCTCAAAAGCTATTTATGAGAGATAAATATGTAAATAGGATTTTTTCAATGAGAGATATTGATGTAGCTATGTACATATTTAATTAGATAATGGTTGCTGAAAGAATTTGCATTTAAATGCTTTATTATGTCCTGATTCACTTAGGAAAAAAAAATGCCTTAGTGCAACATTATTGAATAGCTGCTTTGAAAGGCTTTTAAACAACTGAGTTTGATGTAAAGCATCTAAGATCTTCTAGATATGGAAATATTACTGTGCACCTGTGCATCTAATTGTATAGTTTTATGGTTTGTGTACTTAGCTGGTACCTTCTAGGTTAATTCTGTCTGAAGATACAACTGTCTCAATCCAGAGGAGAGACTTGTTCTTGTACATTTCTGCGTTGCGAAATTAAGGCACAAACAGGGCCAAATATCAAAAGTGAGGCTATTTATTAAAAGATAAAGTGAATGGAACAGAGAAAGAGAGAAGGGGAGAGAGAGAAACAAATGGAGAAAGAGAGAAGGGCAGGAAAGGAACTGTATTATCACACACTTTGACTGGAGGAGGTCTGAGGAACGGTGCTGCTGCTTTGGCACTTTGAGGAGGTATCCCTGGGTTTGTCCTTGTTGGCTTGTGCTGTCCTTGGCTGGAGGAGGGGTAGGAGAAAGCATCCTTGATGTTTTTCCTTTCTCTGTGCGGCCTCCAGTGAGTGGTATTTCTCATTGGAGTTCTTCTCTCTTCTCTCTTCTCCAGATGTTCTCCTTTTCTTCTTACAGCAGGCAAAACTTAGGGCACAGCATGGGTGGTGGTGATGGAGAGGGTTCCTGGACTGCTGTTTTCAGGCTGGATGTCCATGCTGATGTTTCCTTCACAAAAACTGGTATTGGCTCAGTGCCTTTATTGAGTTAGTTGCAGCCCCCTACCCCTGCCCACAGCCTAGTCTATTGTCTTCCAGGTGTCACCTCCAGGGAACCTTTGTGTGTATTCCTGTGTGCTTGCAGGGGTCCTCTGCCCCCAGGAGGGGCTTTGTTACACCAAAGTGGCCTCCACCCATAACACATTTCTGGGCTCACCAGGCCAGGTGGTCTTACATGCAAACCACCCAGGATGTGCTTGGACCTCCTGAGCAGCTCTTGTATGATTCTGCTTTGTAATGGCAGATCTTTTTACCCATGATCTCTACTGAAAAGGTTAAATTCAAGCATTAGTAGTAAAATACCAAATACCTGTAAAAGAGAGAGATCAGATATGAACTTTGAATTTGTTTTGAACAACTTCCACCACAATTATCAACTAGGCTTAATCTCATATTAAAACCTCTTTTTAATGGAGTCAAACCGTTATCATCTGTTTAGCATTTTTATTTTCTACTGTCACAGGAAAAATAATTCTGTAAGTTGTAAGTAATTTTCTTTTAATTTTATCCTTATTTCTCTGCCTTTGACAATAGATCCAGTTAAGACTGTTTAGAAAGCTACTCATTCCTTTCACACTGTGGGTAGTTTCACAAGCATACACTGGGAATGAGTAAAGAAAGCTAATACCATGCTTGCAGCAATGCACATATTCAGATCAGCATGTCATTGACTATATGTTATGGCAGTTTTCCTCCAGGCAACTATTTTACTGTCTTTTGCAATTACATAGATAACACGATAAAGATCTCTGCAGGAAACTGAAGAATATTAGAAATGTTACTGTGAAACTTTGTAATCAGGAAATTTTATTCAGTGATCTTTTTCCCCCTCTTGATAGTGATATCACACTGGCTTGCTGTTTCCCCCCATATTCTTGTTATTTAATCTTTATATTACTGTCCATCCAGATTTTGCTCATTGGAAATAAATTTCAAGTTATGTAAGACTAGAACGGCAATTCTGTTTTCAAGCACAAGTCTTAAGTTGAAATAACATCTCCTGTGCTTTTGGAGTGGCTGTTTTTGCTTCTTCTGTTTGTCCTGAAATCCCTTCTGCTCGTTATTTTCTAAGTTTTTCTAGTGCATTTAATTTCTTCTACCTAATAAACAAGAGAACTGAAAAAGGAATGAGTAACATGCAACTTAACTGCTTTACCTATTAAAACTGTATGGAAAAAGAAGCATTTTGCACTATGTGCCTACGCAAATACACAAATAAATGTTTAAATGTGTGAACTGCCTTTACATATTGTTCTGCCAAACAAATGCTTCTTGACTGGAGCTTGTTATAAAAATAAATGCCTTTTGGTTTTTTTTTTAATTTCAGCTGTCATGTGGAAAAGAGTCATTCAGATTTTGAGTCAGTTTTGAACAGCCTTGAAATTGCAGCAGGTTAAGGTGAATCGATACAGTGGAAATCATTGTACACCACTGAGCACTTGCTTGTTTGGTTGCTTTTGTGATACTATGCTATGTTTATTAGATTTAGTACCTGAGGGAGCTTCCACAGTGTAGCTCCTTGTTTGCTGTGTATCACATTTGAATCAAAAAGTACTGGTTAATATGATGTATACAGAAATATACTGCTTATCTGATCTGATTAAAAACTCTGAGCTATTAGATTTACTCTTTGAAATATTTGGTTGCAGAGACAGTTTGAGACAGTTGGTTTACATAGGGTAAGTACTACTAGCCTGTAATTGAAATACAATTGAGTTGTTTCACACATTTAATTAGATTTTAAAAAATAAATTTAAAAATATATTATCTTACATTAGGAGAGTTGACTTAGTGATGCACAAGAAGCACAATTTGAATGAAAATTACACTGGAAGTAGGCTATTTAAAGAACATATGAAGAATCCTGGATATTTATTTTACATTTAAGAGGCTTATGAAAAGGAATAGAAATCAGTCAGTATAAACTACAGACAAGTGCCTCTTCCGAAAGGAGAGACAGAACAAGAAAGGTAGTTGAATACTTCCTTAAAGTGCTACTTTTCATTTCTTTAATACTTGAGTTTGCTACTCTACCATGATCCCTTCCCTTAGTACTGCTGGCCATGCTGTTTGTGATGCCAGCCAAGATGCTGTTTGCATCAGAGCACACTGCTGGCTCTTGTTCAGCCTGGTGTTTACCAGTACCAGGTCCCTTCCGGGCAGCTTTCCAGTCACCTTGTTAAAGCTCATGAGACTGGTGTCAACCTTTTGATTCAGCCTGTCCAGATCCCTTTATAGAGCCTCCCTACCTTCATACGGTTCAGCACTGCCTCCCAGCTTGATGTCATCTGTAAGTTTACTAAAGGTGCCCTCGATCTCCTCTTTCAGATCACTCTGGAGAGCATCACTAGACTTAACTCTGTTCACCACCATTCTTTATGCCTGGCTATCCGGCCAGTTTCTTACACAGTAAAGCCTCTCCAAGCCACAAGCAGCTAGTAACTGGAGTACCCAAACCAGAGCAAAACCAACTTGATNTGTTTTTTTTGTTTTTTTTTTTTTTCACCTCTAGATTAATGAGAACATTACCTATGTTCTTTTCAGAAGGACCTGTCCTGGCATTATCTTTATGCTTGGTGAATGTACCTGTGAAAATACAGCTGTGACCGTTGGAAGATATTTCTCAAAAGTCAAAAATATGTGTTTCTAATTTGATAGTCCTTCTTACTAAAACAATGAGAATCTATTCTTTTCCAGATGTTGATACTGAGGTACCTTTGCTGTCCAGATTACTTCAGCTGTGTTTCTCACACCATTGTGTTCTTTGCTCGTTCCAGATAACTCAGCCACAGGATAGGTAGAAAGTCTTGATGGCTGTTTAGAATTATATTACAATTGAGTATAGACTTCGCTATTTCAGTGGTCTGTGATCCCCTTTAGAGCAGGACAGCTAATACTTCTTGTTTTTCTGTGCTGGCTATGAAGAGAGGTGAAGATGCTCGACCTCAGCAGTTAGATGTATCTTCAACTTTTTCGTTGGTTTAAATCCCAGTATGAGAATATAGCATGGGACATTAGATTTTGAAGGAAAAGGACAAACATGAGGTAAGATAAGATGAGAAAGAGAATATAAAAAGTCTTTTTCATTTGTTATCTTTTCATGCCCACCTGAAGAAGAGTTATTGTGTTATGCTAGAGTTTATAGCTCCCTTTTTAGTTCAGAAACGCGATAGCGGTATCGTGAAAAGGAAAGGTGCTCGAAGACAGGAAATTTGCAAAGGAACACACTAAGGAGCAGGAGTCTCATTCTTTCAGCAAATGTTTAGTGAAGGAGAGTCTGAAGACTGCTTCCTTAAGTGGGAAGAAAGTTCAATATATGCTTGTTTCATATAAATATGAGGACTTCTGTTTCATTAATTTCTTCTTTCTGTAGGTATTGGGAGGCAGAGAGAAAATAGATTACTCCTTTTTTGGGTATTAAAAATCTTTAATGAGAATGAAAAAAAA
>VWZE01026002.1:96702-129659 GCA_013396675.1 Eubucco bourcierii | reverse complement strand
ACAGATGAAAAAAAAAAAAAAAAAAAAAAAAAAGTAGACTGTTTTTCCAGGGGGCACTGATTTATGAATTTATAGTAGGTTGTATTTTATGAGTTAACATTATTTCTGCTGTATAGGATACAGCTTTCTTCGCCTTTTCTATCTAGAAAAGTATTTTTCTTATAGGTTAATGGGAATATTCATCCTGACTTTCTGATTTGTTTAAAAGAGCATCTCCACTGAAAGTTCTGGGGTTTTCTTGTCTGAAATATTGGATTGGAAGTAGATAAGTAGACAGTTAATAATGATTTTAGAAAAAGTAAATGTCTACAAGTTCATATGAAACTTCCTCATCTTAAATTGACTTTTTCTTAGCCCTGTTAAATCTAATAATTTTCTTTTGGTGTGACTAAGTCCTATGAGTATTTCTAGTAATTTTTCTGTTAGTGAACTTAGCAAAGGATGTGTTGACATTAATAATACATTGCTACTTGTTCTGGACCATGAGGGACCTTTCTCTTGCCTTCTTTTTTGAACTGTAGAACTGGCATTACAATTTGGATTAATTTATGCCAGATAGCTTGTCTAATCTGAGTAAGTTTTTTTTCATTGCTAGATGTATTAGAGTTTTTCTTAATCTTGGCCTGTTTGCCTTTAGTCCGCTCTTACTATCTCAATTGTATTCAATCATAGAATCATAGAATGGTAAGGTTGGAAGGGACCTCAAGGATCATCTAGTTCCAACCGCCTGCCATAGGCAGGGACACCTCCCACTAGTACAGGTTACTCAAGGCCTCGTCCAACCTGGCCTTGAACACCTCCAGGGAGGGAGCAACCACAACCTCCCTGCGCAACCTGTTTCAGTGCCTCACCACCCTCACTGCAAACAACTTCCTTCTAACATCCAGTCTAAATCTCCCCTCTGCCAGTTTAAACCCATTGCCCCTTGTCCTGTCATTACAAGACCTTGTAAATAATCCCTCCCCAGCCTTCCTGTAGGGCCCCTTCAGATACTGGAAGGCTACCATAAAGTCTCCTCTTTACTGTAAAAAAACTTCTAACTGTTATGATAGTTTTTTCTCCTAAAATTTTCCCTCTGAAGAGATTAGATTTAATAAGAAGTTTGTTCTAGAAGCTATCTTTAATCAGGTGAGTCTAATAGAGAAAGTGAAGGAAACTAAACAGTTGGAGAGGAGTGTTGCCTCTCAGTTACTGCCTATGTTGCTCCTTGAATTTGCTGCCCCTTGCTGGAATCAATCTGATACTGATTTTTTGATTTTATTTTATTTTTCCTTCTTTTAGTTGTGAGGCCTATGTTTCTGACATAGGGTAAGGAGTTTCTTTCTCCTCACAGAAGGACCGACTATTAAAAAAATACGCAGTCTACTAGTCACTATTTCTTCATTATTCTGCCAGGCTGTGGTTTATATGTTTACCATATAGGCTGTTTAAAATGTGTTGATTCTCATTTGGTGATTTTCTTTTAGAAACCAGGTTTAAAAGACTGTGCTCAAATGGAGTGCTGATGTTCCTTCACTAACCAGTCAGTGACTGCTGGTGCATTGTTTATAGTCCTGCCTTGTCTGAGATCATTGTTGTTTTTGTTTTATGGAGTCTGTGCTGCAGTCCCCTGTTTTTACTTACCAGCTTTTGAAATACTTCAACTAATGTTTTATTAGCATGACCTAATTTCCTTCTCCTAAAGCTATTAATATTTCACAGTCTAGTAACAATGATCCCTTAGAATACACCACCCCGCATATAGACACATATATTGTGCTGACAAGAATGCATTGGTGACATCTTGCTGCTGGTGTCTCTACCAGAAGTGGTAAAATCACTGGTGTATTAAAACAGTTCTATGATGTGTAATGCTCATGGTTATTACCAATTGACAAATAAGTGCTTTTGAGGTAACATAATCAAATGTGACAGCCTCAAGATGTACTTAGGCTTCTGTGAATGACATACTGCAAAGCTATGAGAGGGGTGATAGAGGAGTTTTAAAATCTTAGATATTCTTGATTTGCTCCTACTGTTTATTCTGTGTTACCTTGCAGTTGTGTAATGGAGGAAATTGGCTCTTTGATATATCATACTCTTTAAGTAGAGTCCAACACTTGTCTGTTCTACACTTCACCCCTGGAGAAGAAACTAGGGTTGGGAAAGATGTTTCTTTGATTCTCATCTTGATGGAGTAAGACACTATGAGATGCTGCAAGAGGGCAGCTACAGTACTTAAACAATTCCCAGCTTGTATAAAATTATCCACCAGGTCTGTATGGCAACTTTGGGAGTTAGCTAGCAAAGCAGCACATTCTCTGGTTTTTTCAAAATTGACTAATTCAGATCACAGAACCACAGAATCATTGAGGCTGGAAAAGACATCTGAGATCATCAAGTCCATCCCATGACCCAATGATACCATGATTTAAAATAAAAAAAAAAAACAACTTAGGTTGTAGAATTTCAGTTCCTGGCAAAATGTGAATTTGTTTAACACTTGTGTGAATGACTTTCCATGAACTGGACATTACTGGGATTTTGTGCTTTGCCACTGTTGAAAATCATGGGGCTTTTTTAATGGGGTAGGAGGCTGGAATCATGTTTCCTTTTGTCTGATTTCTGATTTCAAATGCTTGCTTAAAATCAAGTCTTTCTTGAAAAGCTATGGTTAGTGTTATAAAAAGTTCTTTTCCGGGCCTTTTGTCAATATTTGCAACGTATTTTGCTGTTCTTGATGCAAACACAGATGTGAAGAGGCTCTTCATGCATGACTTGAAGGCTCTCTAAGTGCTTCTGGTGATCCACTTTGAGGTGTGAAACATTTAAAAGGAAACAATTATATATTAATTCTGGTTAAACTTGGCATGATTTGAAATTTTCACGGTCTGCAAGAAATTAAGTATTAACATTTAAAGTGATTAGATGATACAGTCGAGCTATGAGTGATTAATTTAGTCCCTATTAAAGTAAATCACTGTTGAAGTGGTGATTGTCTTTTGTTTTCAATAGGAAATTTCATGTAAACATGAGGAGGATTTTTTTCACTGTGAGGGTAAGAGAACAGTGAAATACATAGATGCATTGTGAGGGTGGCAGAACACTGAAACAGGCTGCCCAGGGAGGTTGTGGAGTCTCCGTCTCTGGAGACATTCAAAACCCACCTGGATGCATTCCTGTGTGATGTAGTATAGGTGATCCTGCTCTGGCAGTGGGGTTGGACTGGATGATCTTTCAAGGTCCCAGCTCCTGACATTCTGTGATTCTGTAATTATTTTCCTCATCCTTGATTTATTTATTCTATACACTTCAGTGACTAACTTTTCTCTTTCTTTTTCTGAAACAGAGGAGGAAGAAGTGGAAAATTTTGATGTTTCCGGTCTGCCTGAAGAAGTGCTGCAGAACATAGAAGCTGACAGTTACTGGTGCATGAGCAAGCTGCTTGATGGCATTCAGGTAAATTGTTTTTTCCTGTTTGTAAGTAGTGAATTTAATCAGTTAATGTCATGGCCTTTTAACTAGTTCAAGGTT
Organism: Eubucco bourcierii; assembly: GCA_013396675.1. Lineage (NCBI taxonomy): Eukaryota > Metazoa > Chordata > Aves > Piciformes > Ramphastidae > Eubucco > Eubucco bourcierii. The sequence goes on along the minus strand of VWZE01026002.1, from coordinate 126,146 downwards.
CTTGAGAAGACATCTATGAAAAATTTGAGAAGTAGATTTTTCCATTGCAAAATCTACTGCAAGTTTGGCATAATATTAAGAGCAGGAAATGAAAAAAGAAGAAACTGTGCAACTTCTATTCATCAAAATATCTGGATGATTTGTGATGTTCTAGAGGAGAGCTGAAATCTCAGTTTCTTGAGGCATGTTGTGCATCTCACTAAGCATGGAGGATGTTTACTCATGAGCCTTGAGTAAAGCAGACTTGCTGAGGTGGTGCTTCGATTTTTTTCTGTGTGGAGAAGCTGTAAATGTGGGAATGATTTTCTGTGACATGCAGCAAGCTCCACACAACGCTGTGATTCCTAGCTTGTATGTTTGCATTCTTTAGCTTGTAAGTTTATGAAGATTAGAATTATCTACAAGAGGTAGCAAATGTGTAGCTGCGTATCTTGCATTAAGTAAGGAGGAATATACTATCTACCATAGATCAAATGAGAGCCCAAACACTGGTGTTTGATATTTCCTAGAATCATAGAATGGTAGGACTGCAAGGGACCTCAAGGATCATCTAGTTCCAACCCCCTGACACAGGCAGGGACACCTCCCACTAGTACAGCTTACTCAACGCCTCATCCAACCTGACTTTGAACACCTCCAGGGAGGGAGCAGCCACAACTTCCTTGGGCAACCTGTGCCAGTGCCTCACCACCCTCACTGCAAAGAAATTCCTCCTAACATTTAATCTAAATCTTCCCTTTGCCAGTTTAAACCCATTGCCCCTTGTCCTGTCATTGCAAGACCTTGTAAATAATCCCTCCCCAGCCTTCCTGTAGGCCCCTTCAGATATTGGAAGGCTACTATCAGGTCTCCTCGAAGTTCTCCAGGCTGAAGAACTTCATCTCTCTCAGTCTGTCCTCATAGGAGAGCTGCTGCAGCCCTCTGATTGATTTGCTAAAACAATTTGTTCTGCAATGCAGATGCACTGTAAAGTAGAAAATTTGGACTTAGCAGTTGACGAAAAGTTATCTGAATTAACTTTAATAAGCTTTCTGTTGTGATAAGCATCAGATAGTATTTATCTATTATCCATTTTTCAGATCTGTGTCATTTGTGAGAAATGTTTTGAAACTTGCTAGAAAGTAAAAGTGATCTGATTTCGTAAACTCTGAATATATACTTTAAAATAGTAGTCATTTTGTGTTTCTGGGTCATGGTGGGACCAAAATTGACCTTCGCAAGAATATGAAAGTTTCTGAAAACTGATGATTTCTAATTAGCATGGGCAACAAAGAACCACTTTTAGCAATGTTTGGTAGGCAGATGTTTGCAGTCAGGGTTCATTTGCTGCCTTCACCGAGCTGATAAAAACAGATTATGGTTACAAATATTTAGCAGATTGCTGCTTTGGCTTTTCTTTTTATGTTTATACCGTCTCATCCTGATTCATAGAATCATAGAATGGTAAGGTTGGAAGGCACCTCAAGGATCATCTAGTTCCGAACCCCTGCTGTAGGCAGGGACACCTCCCACTAGTACAGCTCACTCAAGACCTCGTCCAATCTGACCTTGAACACCTCCAGGGAGGGAGCAGCTACAACCTCCCTGGGCAACCTGTTCCAGTGTCTCACCACCCTCACTGCAAAGAACTTCCTCCTAACATTTAATCTGAATCTCCCCTGTGCCAGTTCAAACCCATTGCCCCTTGTCCTGTCATTACAAGACCTTGTCAGTAGTCCTTCCCCAGCCTTCCTGTAGGCCCCTTTCAGATACTGGAATGCTACTATCAGGTCTCCTTGAAGCCTTCTCTTCTGCAGGCTGCAGAGCCCCAACTCTCTCAACCTGTCCTCATAACAGAGCTGCTGCAGCCCTCTGATCATCTTCGTGGCCCTCCTCTGGACCCACTCCAACATTTCCATGTCCTTCCTGTGCTGAGGGCTCCAGAACTGCACACAGGAACAGAGCAAAGTGGCAGAATCCCTTCTCTTGCACTGCTGGCCACGCTGCTCTTGATGCAGCCCAGGACTCTGTTGCTGTCTGGGCTGCGCTCACACTGCAGGCTCATGTTGAGCTTTTCATCAACGCAGACCTCCAGGTCCTTTTCCTCAGGGCTGCTCTCAGCCATTCACCACCCCACCTGTATTTGTGCTTGGGATTGTGCCTGCCTAGATGCAGGACCTTAGACTTCACCTTGTTGAATTTCATGAGACTGGCTTGAACCCACCTCTTCAGCCTGTCCAGGTCCCTGTGGATGGATTCCTTGCTTGCGTAGTGCAGATCTTCTCTGTTGAATTGTTTCAGTATTATTTGGGTGACAGTAGAAATTGTTACATGGATAACAAAACTTTGGTTGATTTATTCTTGGACATTCTCTTAGACAAGTGTTTATACTGTATTTATTAGATTCCATCATTTTCATTAAATCTCATGTAACTTTGTTTTGAAATACTTTGGACAAATGCTCGGGAATTTGAGCTTTTGCTTCTCCAAATAGTTTTAATGTAGTGAAGACATGAGAGATTGAATTTATGTGTGTTTGGAAAATGGCTATCGTCCAGTTGTTAATAAATCATCATAAAATGTGTATAACCATAACAATTCCTATGAATTGAAACTGCATTTTTAAATGCAATTAACATTTTGCAGATTCTTTAATCTTGTTGCATTTTTTTCTGGCATATTCTTTTAAAAATCATAAGTAGCTTAAGAAAAGAACTTCATCGTAATCTTACCTGTCCTTTGAATTTTAATATAGATATTTCATTGGTGAAGGCACATTGACTAATGTGTATTGTGATTTTAAACTGTTAACAGAGTTCTCTTTTGTCAATACAGGCTATCAAACTGAGCCCACAACCATGAATCTATTTTACTTTGATGATATTTTAAGTGTATTTCTGAGAGTTAAAATTCAAATGTGTGGAAACTCAGTGTTTTGTGTGCTGTTGATGAAAAGCATAGTCCCCCTATGTTGATTTCTGTAAAAAATAGTTGCTTATCTCAGTCTCTCAGAACTGCCAACGTTTTGCCACTAGTTTGACCATGTATCAAAAACATGTGAAAACTTATAAAAGAAGAAAAGTGAGAACTTGAAATGTTCTTGAGTGGAAGAAAGCCAAAAAAGCAAACCCTCCAGCTGTTTTACCTGTTTCTGGAATGTCTTCTATCACAGCGCTGCTGCTCTGTTGTGTGTGGGGTTTTTTTCTGGGTTTTGGTGTGTTGTTTTTTTTTCTTGTTTTTCTCCCTTGGAAAAGAAAGTTCAGAAAAGACATAATAGCTGCTTAAAATTCTGTTTTAGTACAAAACCATCTAATACTAATAAACAAAATATTGAAATTGACTGTAATGGAATTAAACTGCATTGATGAAAATTTAAGCTCTTCTATAAATGGAATGGTTATCAATTAGATATATTCAAGGATGCACTCATTTATCAAAAGCAGGCTTGGAAGGTGGTGTGACTAATGGTGTTACAATTAATTCAGTGCAACTGCAGAGTGCTACTGAAATGAAAAGATTTACTCCCCCCCCACACCCTTCCTCTTATTCTCCTATTTTGCTTCCCTTCTGTGTTGATTGTTGGCCTCTTCTCCCAAGTAGCTAATGGCATGACAAGAAGTAATAGCCTCAGGCAGTACCAGGGGAATTTTACACTGGATATTAGAAAGAATTTCTTCACTGCAAAAATGATCACACTATTCCTGATGCAGGCCAGGATGCCATTGACCTTGGCCACCTGGGCACACTGCTGGCTCATGTTTAGGCAGGTGTCAGTCAGTACCCCCAGATCCCTTTCTGTTTGGCTGCTCTCCAGCCGCTCCCACCCCAGCCTCTAGCTCTGATGGTAGAATAGTTCTGATAGGTAGTGGCCACTCTAGTCTGACCTTTTGCTCAAACTAGGATCATCTCTGAGGTCAAACTGAATCGCTCAAGGCTTCGTCCAGTTAGGTTCTGAACCTTCATGGAGGGAGACTGAATAATCTCTGCAGTTAATCTGTGCTCAGTGCTTGATTGTCCTCATGTTGAAAAAGTTTCTCCCTATGTCCGTATGGCCCATGTCCTGTTTGCTTGTGCTATTTGTCTCTTATCCTCCCACTATGCATCACTACTCAAAACTGAGCTCAGTCTTCTTCATAGTGTAGATTTTAAGAGGCTTCTCTTAGGTGGCTCTGAAGTCTTCCTCAAGCTGAAAAAAAACCAACTCCATCGGCCTCTCACAGGGTGCCTCTGAGCATCTTGGTGACCTTCTGCCCTTGCCCCTGTTTATTCATGTTTTTCTTGTATTGAGGTCCCTAGAACTGGATGTGGTATTCTAAATGTGGTCTTGAAATACAAAAAAATCTTTGCGGTAAAAATGACTGAGCTCTTGAAATGTTTGGTCAGAAAGGTTATAAGGTCTTTGTCCCTGGAGTTCAAAACCTGACTGCACATAGCCTTGAGCAGCTTGCTCCAGGTGACCCCACTTTGGGCAGAGTTTTGACTTAGATGGTCTTACAGAAGTCCCTGCCAATGTATGAGATTCAACAATGAGTGCTGAGTTGGGGATAATCAATGTTCTTTTATCTACTGTGCTGGGAGGCTTCTGGCTGCTGGCTCATATGTCTGAGCTAACTCTGTTGAAACTTCCAGATCCTTTTCCACAGAACTGCTCCCCATCCAGTTTGTGTCCAACCTGCACTGTTGCAAGGTGCTTTAATGCTGATTTATAATAACCAATTTCTATGAGCGTGTGTGACCATATGCAAAATATAATTAGCAAGCTCACCATTCTTGATTATTTTCAACAAAGTGGTTGATAATTTCACATTTGTAATCTATGTAAGAGTAATTAGGTACATTCCTGTTGTGAATAAGAATCATGTATTCCTAGAGGGTTTTTTTTTTTTTAATAGTTAATTTCCAAAACAATTTTATCTTGCATTTCAAGTTGAACATTCAAAAGATAAAATGTTTCAGATGTCAATCTACCATGCTTATAATAAGTCATAAATCGTAGAATCATAGGATGTCAGGGGCCAAAAGGGACCTGAAAAGATCGTCTGGTCCAGCTTCTCTTCCAGAGAAGGATCACCTAGAGCAGATCACACTGGGAAAAAAACCTGGTTATCTTTAGAATGCTTCTAAACAGTAGATGAGGAATGAGTATTTTTGCATTTTTACTTGTAGGAATAATCTCTGTGCATATGGGAAAACTAGAACTTATCCCAGGAGTGTTTTTTCCACTTAATTAAGTAGACATTCCTATACATCCATTAAAGTGTTTTTTATTACTAAATTGTCCTTTATAACACTTTCTTCAACAGAGTCCTGTTAACATTCAAGTAAAAAGTTCATGCTGGTCTTTGCCACATGAAAATGTAATGTTCATGTATAAAATAGAGTTAATTTTAACTTCAAGTTTAAGGGTAGTAAAATAACCAAGGGGGAAATTCGTGCATTGCACAACAATCTAACCAGATGTACTAAAATAATGACCAGATGTAATAAAATATTGATATAATTATTTTATTAGGGCCTGAGAATTTTTAGAATTTACAAAATTAAAAGCCTGGGGCTGAGGTATGTATTAGCTATTTCTATGGTTGATAAAGTAGCAAGGTTTATGATCTGTAAACAGAACCCTGCAAAGTTCTTTCTCACTCCTGAGTTATAGAAGGCTGTTGCTAACATGTTCCTAAAGTCTGAATTATGGATGGAATCAGTGCTGCTTGGAAACCATTTCAGAGGTCTGCAGGAACAGATAAGTAGCATGAATATGCAGCTCAAACGTTGAGGAGTATGTGCAGAAATGACTGACACTACCTCTTCTGAAAATTCCTTACAGGACCTTCCAAAGGTTTGTTTTTAAGAGAAAAAGAAGTCTAACATACTTTTCTTTGTACATTTCAGTTAAATTCTTTGTGGTGATTTGTCCCTGGCTGATGGAGGCCAGATGCCTCCCAAAGCTGCTTCCTGGGAAGAGGGCTTCATTCTGCATAGTGGTTGCTCCAGAGAAAAAACACCAGTGATGAATGCCTCCGCAGTTCCTTTTTCCCCTTAACTTTTATTGTCTGAGCTGACCTATGGTATGGAATATCCCTTTGGTCAGTTTGGGTCAGCTGGCCCAGCCATGTCCCTTCTCAAATTCTTCAAGAATTTGCCCATCCTTCAGCCTGCTGTTGCAGGGGGTAAATGTTTGAAAAGCACAGCCCTGGCGCTGTGTGAGCACTTCTCAGCAGTAGCCAAAACACTGGTGTGTGATAGAGCTAAGACCATCCCAACCAAATCAAATACACTCCTGCAAGGAAGCTTCTTGATTATGTCTGCAATTCTTTTAGGTAGCTAGTTTAGGGTTATGATAAGTTGCAGTTCTCTTATGTGAGAATGCAGGTTTGTTTGCCAAGATAGACAGATACAAGGAATACGTGCTGTAAGTGTCTGCATCTGTCTTGTTATCTGTCTTTTGTCACAAGAACCATGTTGCATAGATGCTTTCATGCATGGCACAGGTCTCTGTATCATGGGTACCACAGGATCTCCCTGTGCAAAGGCAGTGATAGTTTGTCTAGGATTTCTGAGTATGCTTCAGCCCACTGCTTCTGGTAAGCTTAGCTATATGGAGGAAGTAGTCTTTTCCTGCCACCCTCCTCAGTTGAACATAGCACTGCAAATCTGATGTGTTCAGGGGAAATGTGATATATGGTATAAACAGCCTTCAGAGTCTCCAGTCATGTTGTTTAGCTGATACTGAAAGACAGTGCTGCAGTCATGCTCTCATCCTAATATCAGTCAGACACTGATGTTTTAGAAACATGGAAGCCCTGTCAGGAATTGTCAGAAGTGCTAACAGTAGTTATTCTGTGTGTAGTTGTTTTCATACTTGAGACACATTCATGTCCAGTGTCTGTTCCTACAGCTAATATTGCTGTCACTCCAGTTGTGAGACAGAACTTCCATATGGTCAAAACTGTTCAGTAATTTCCAGAAATCCAGATTATTCCTTTTATGCTAGTGTTTTGTCCTGGGAATGGCAAAACATTGTAGTTTTTTTTTTTTTTTTCTTGAAGCTGTTAATATTGTAAGGAAAAGCAATACGTTGTTTAGTCAAAATTACAGTTAAAAACACCTCTAAATGAATGGGGAATGACAATTCACTGGATTGGAAGGGGCCTGGATTGGAAGGTTGTCTAGTCCAACCCTCCCTGCATTAAGCAGGGACAGGCCCAACTAAATCAGCTTGCTCAGGGCCTGATCAAACCTGGCCTTGAATTTCTCCAGGGATGGCGCCTCAACCACCTCCGTGGGTAACTTGTTCCACTGTTCTACCACCCCACTTCTTCTTAATGTCTCATCTAAATATATCCTTCTCTAGCTTAAAGCTATTGCCCCTTGTCCTATTGTTGTAAGCCTTTATAAACAGTTTCTTTCCATCCTTGTAGGCCCCCTTCAGATGCTGGAAGGTCCCTGTAATGGAAGGGAATTAATCGACATGAGATATGATTGTCAAAGATTAGTATTGTTTATTAATATTCAATATTCAGAACTCTTGCCACCCCAACCACTAACTTTAATAATAATCAGTTCCTTGCACGGTCATGGAAACTTTATACAGATAATAAGACGGGATCTAGAAATAACTACCAATAATATGTAACATTAATTGAACTCAATTGAACTGGAACAGAAGGTTCCTGCAGTCCATGTACCACTTGTAGTCAATACCCTGCTTGCCCACTAAGATGGACTCAAGGAGCTCCTTTCTGCTTAGGGAGAAGGCAATGGTGAATTGCAAGAGGCTTGAAGTATTTAATCACAAAATTATCTCCTGACTCGCAGAGCTGGCTACAGCTTCAGGCAGTACCCAAATGCTTTCAGGGAATTCTGTTACTGTCTTGTCAGCTGCTGAGACTTCTGATTCTTCCCAGGTTTCTGGGTGCTGGGAAAAGGAGACAAACACTCTCTGACCTGGTCCTCATCTCTCTGGACCATCTATGTATCTTCAGGACTTCCCATCTTGGCAAGAGACTTTCAGGTGTAGGCAGGATGTCTTGTGATGTGCGCTCTCAGCGTGATGTCACGCTGGTTATGCAGACCGATTGCATGGAGGCATTTAGAGCCCAATCCTGGTAAACTCAAGTCAGGCAGTTGAGGATATAATAAGGCAGTAGCAAGCACGAATACAACAGCAGAGAGCACAGATCCAAGGGCAGAGCACCTGTGTGTACTCATCTCCTTTTATCAATACAGCCCGAGACCAGTGGGCCTTTGGACACAGAATAGCCAATCAATATAGCACTTTGCCAATCTTAACCATATTAGGTGAAGCCATAGGCTTGCTTTACCCTTTTTAGGCCTTGCACAAGGCATACACAAGCTGAACCTGTGCATCTTTGTTTACCACAAGTCTGGAGAGGCCACAGTCGTTAGACTCAGGGGCTCCAGGTTCTTTGTCCTCTTTCCCATGGTTGCTTCTCCCCAAAACAGAAGGAGGGAGAGCAGAAAAACATGCCTGGACAAACCAGGGCATGTATAAGCCTATTTTTACTTGCTTAGGCCTACCATGACGGTTCCTATAAGGTCTCCCTGAATCCTTCTCTTCTCCAGCATGAACAATCTCAACTTTCTCAGCCTCTCTTTGTAGGAGAGGTGCTTCAGCCCTCCATTTGTTTTTGTGGCCCTCCTTTGGACCCTCTCCATCAGGTCCATTTTCTCCTTGTGTTGAGGGCCCCAGGACTAAACATTACTCCAGATGAGGTCTCAGCAGAGCAGAGGGACAGAATCACCTCTCTGGATCTGCTGGTGATGCTTCTGTTTATGCAGCCCAAGATGCAATTGACCTGCTGGGCTGTCTACTCGTGTCCTGCTTTTTATCCACCAGTATCCCAAGTCCTTTTCTGCAGGGCTGTACATCCGCTCCCAGCCTGTGTTGATAATGGGGATTGTCCCAAAGCAGGTACACGATCTTGCACTTGGCCTCATTGAGGTTTATCTGGACCCTATTTTCCAGCTTGTCCAGGTGCCTCTGAATGACATCCCATCCCTCTAGCATACTGACTGCACCAGTTAGCTTGGTGTCTTCTGGAAACTTGCTGAGGGAGGCACTCAATCCCACTGTCTATAACAAGAGATTGAACAGCACTAGTTGCAGTACTAGTGATACTAGTACCACTGTGATACAGTACCACTGAGGGATACCACTTGTCACATTGAGCAGCTGACCACTACCTTCTGGCTGCAACCATCCAGCCACTTCCCTATCCACTGAACAGTTCACTGACTGAATCCCTCTCTCTCCAACTCAGAGAGGAGGATGTTGTAGGGGATGCAACAGTGTTTTATTTTAGAATTAAAGTACAAATTGCTTGCAAAACTTCATTAATTATATATCTATAGTTATAAGGATGTCTGCTGAGATCTACAGATTACTGTGGCTTGTAGAAAGTGAGAATAGGCGATACCTATTCTGATGAATAAACAATAGGATGAGATTAGTTGTCTTTTCATTATCACTGGCTTCTGTAAAGCATGTTATGAACAACTTTAAGTATCCAGCTTCTCAAATTTAGATATTGATTGGAAGGTCATTAACATAAGAAATTTCATAAGAAGCAAGTTCTGCAATTAGGGCAGGCATTTCTGTCTCCTCAGGGTTCTAGAATGAAATCAACTTTTCTTCTGAGACATGAACATCTTCAACACTTTTAGTAAATACTTATCAAATGTTATCCCTAAACAGTATTTTTCTGCTATTCTATCTGTGTCCTGTGTGAGATTCAGATCTTCTGAAACATAACGATGGCCACAACAGGTGCATGTATCCAGAATCCTTTCTGTAGTCACGCTCAAATGTTTGCTTCTATTTTTCTTACATAATCTTTTGAAACAAATATTGGTTTATGCTATTTTAAGCTTAGAATGAACAAAAAGAAGATTCAAAGTAGAACAAAAGACTAGGTTGTTTGTTTTTTTTTCTTTCTGCAAGCAAATTTTACCTTTCTCAAATCAAGGGAATGTTATTACACAGAATACATGTAGAATACTATTAAGAATGAATGCCATTAAGGGTAGACCTTTTTGAGGGCAAAATATATGCAGTATAATGTCATTCTGTGTGACTTTTCCAAAAGACCTTCAGATCTTCAAAGCCTTGTTTGAAGCTTCTTTGCATAAGTTCTTTGAAGACTTTATTTGTAACTGAAGAAAGAAACCTCAAGATTGTATTGAACATTGCTAGGAAAGAAACTCAGGCAGTAGATTTGTTGTAACTACAAATTGTTGGAGTGTAATTGACACAATTGTCATGTCAGCCCTGTTTGTTTGATGTGACAGTAATTAAAACATGTCTGCTATTGTCTGTTCAAAACTTGGAATAATTAAAATGTAAAAGATGGTTTTTTTTAGTATGACTCTGAGTAGGTTTAATCTGGTAAAGACTGTATCGTGATGTCTGGTGGTTTGATCTCAAGACAGATTTTTTTTCTAAGTAGATTCTGAAACCCTTGGTGTACCAAATCCTGAGATTAACCATACTTTTCAAAGTATAAATCATACATTGATTTCATAGAATCATAGAATGGTAAGGTTGGAAGAGACCTCAAGGATCATCTAGTTCCAACCCCCTGCCATAGGCAGGGACACTTCCTACTAGTACAGGTCACTCAAGGCCTCCTCCAACCTGGCCTTGAACACCTCCAGGGAGGGAACAACCACAACCTCCCTGGGCAACCTGTTCCAGTGCCTCACCACCCTCACTGTAAAGAACTTCTTCCTAACATCCAGTCTAAATCTTCCCTTTGCCATTTTAAACCCATTGCCCCTTGTCTTGTCATTACAAGACCTTGTAAATAGTCCCTCCCCAGCCTTCTTGTAGCCCCTCTTCAGATACTGGAAGGCTACTATCAGGTCTCCTGGAAGCCTTCTCTTTTCCAGACTGCAGAGCCCCAACTCTCTCATCTTGTCCTCATAGCAGAGCTGTTCCAGCACTCTGATCATCTGATTTAGAAGAATTCCAATTCATTCTGTTGTTTGTGCTGTCACTTAACTGTACAGTAGGACTATACCACATAATAAGCTTGTTGTGAAATAAGATTTAAATTTGGTCTAGCCTATGCCCATGAGTGATCTTTTGGGACTCTCCTAAAGTTTCTGGTGGCTTGCCTGATCACTGGAAGACTTGTATTTGTCCCCATCAGTTTTAGAAGATTGAATACATCACTAGGATACTGGGCATCAGGATGCACAGTAAGAATTTCAGAGGCAAATGCTAAATCTGTGCAGTTTGAAATATCTGTGATTACCTCCTATGTGGGTATGGATAAACAAGATCAGTGCTCAAAACTGCTTCCACATGCGATGAAGAGAGTGAAGTGAATATGACCTCGGGTTTTGAAAATGATTTCAAGGGGAGAGATTTCAAGGAGGACATAGACATCTAGGCAGACTCATCAGAAAAGTTTGTAGAAAGTGTAAAAATAAACATGGTTAATGGTTAAAAAATGGTTAACAAGATAACAAGATATTTAGTGTTTTCTGTACATCCTGTAAAGCAGCACAAATCTGACAGCTTTTGAAGGTAATCGGTGATCCTGTGAAAAATCTGTACGGTTGCAGTGCATTTTGATAGAGTCACTTAGCAGAAATTCCTGAAGAAGCTGGATGACCGTGGTAGAGGCATTATCTGTTACCATGTAGAGATGAGAAGGGTTCATATAAATAGTCTTTGAAAGAGAAAACATCACGTTGCTGCTTTTAAAACACAAAATGAACTTGTGTGTGGTATGCTGTTCTCATCACAGAATATTAGGGATTGGAAGGGAACTCCAGAGATCATCAAGTCCAACTCCCCTGCCAGAGGATCATAATCTAGTGCAGGTCACATGGGAAAGCATACAGAGAGGTCTTGAAAATCTCCATAGAAAGAGACTCCACAACCTCCCTGGGGAGCCTTTTCCAGTACTCTGTGACCCTTATAGTAAAGAAGTTCCTCCCCATGTTGATCCTTTCTGTCCATCCCCTTTTTTTGAAATGGTGGACCGAAAGTTTAAAAATGATGGATTGTCATCAAAGGAATGGAACTCTTTGTGGGTGATGGATTATGTACTTCAGCTTGGATAACTTAACTGTTATGTAATATGTATCTTTAAATGATGAGCTTCGTGAAGGTGAATAGGGAGTAGTTACTTTCCATCCCTTCTGATGGAAGGGGATATAAGGGGTAGATAGTATCTGGTAGTATCTTGTAATACATCTGAGTGATAGGCTTAAAAAAATAAAAGAGGAGTTGAGCTACTAAGCTGTGGGGCCACTTGTCAAAGGATGAAAAACGTTTTACTTGTGTTTAAAACAGTTTGAAGTGGGTTGAAGAAAAATCTTTATAAACAGTTTTAATTACAAGGATACCACCTTGAGATAGGGAAGTCTCAGCACTGCAAACTAGAACCTTGAAAGAATGCTGCAAGCAGATCGCTGTAGGCTTATTTTCCTCTTCTGTTCCCCTGTAGCCATTTGTTGCTGGCTACTCTGAAAAGGAAAAAAAGAAAAAAAACCAAACCAAAACAAAACACCAAAGTGGTTCTTTTGTTAGGTCCAGTAGCCAATTCTAAGCTTGTAGCAATAAGCCTTTGTTGGAACTGCAGGTAATGGAAAATTGAGGGCATCAGTAGGGATTTATCCTGAGGGCTATAATCATTCTTCAGGACAGGTGTCTTAAGAAGCTGGTAAGGAGCCTGTGTCTCTTTGGAAGCCAATAATACAGTTTTCTAACCTGGCACTGAGAATAAAATTTTCAGGAAGAGAGCAAATCTGTTCGAAATAGGTCCTGAATACATATTAAAAAGTCATTGTTTTCTGTGTTTTAGATGAAGTATGCTGTGCTATCAATACATGCTGGAATAAGATTTTAGCTTTGACCTTTAATTTACAGCATCAGGTTTTAGGGTTATAAGAATGCATGTTTATGATTTCTAGCATTTATCCAAATTTGCCATAATGCAAAAATAGCCCTTGAGCACTTCTTTTATTGCTACATTAACGGTTTCTGTAATTTATAATGCATTCACTTAGTTAAACCTGAGGTTTGACTACATAGCCCAGTAGAAAAATGGGTCTTTGATTCTAAGAGTATAGGTACCATTATAACACAAGAATTAGTTCCTGCTTTTCCATAAAATGATGGGGTTTTTTTTCATCCTGTTATGTATAAATAAATAAGATGCTGTTTTTCTATGTAGAAAATTTTGGGCTGTAACACTTCATATATTGCTTTCCTACTGCTTATGAAATTCTAAGTTTACCAAAAGTCATGCTCAATAATTGCAAAGATTGAAAGATCTTTTAGGGAAAATAACTTGGAGTAATTCTGGAGCAGGCTGTCAAATTTGTGCAAGCAGCATTCTCTAGCACACTTGTGTATTTGCTCTTGTGCATGCATTCTCTCTCTTTCCTGAAGTGTATTTGAGTTTATGTTTACATTATAATCTCCAGCTTCTGCAAGAAACATTTTGGATAAACTGTGCCTGGCATTCATAGTGTTAATATACATATTGGCTGTCTCACCTCCCTCCCACCTGCTCCCACCTTTTTACTTAACTGTGTGCGCAAAATGAATAAAGACTTTTTTTAGGGATTTGGTTAGTGGATTCACAAATATGTTAATAAATCACTTAACTGAGTTAAAAAGTAAAGTAGAGAAGACCCCTTTCTGACATGATGAGGTAAATATACAACTTCAGAAAGCTTTTTTGCTTCTAGTTGTCTTTTGGTCATGTGATAATATGCTTGAATGTACCTAAATTGATTTATGGCAATTCTTAAATATTAATAGAAAAAATAAACCTTTAACTATGTTCTATACAGATTGCTTGAGGTATCCCTTAGGTTTAAAAACCCTGATTTGACCTGACTGATAAAATCTTATTAAAAACAGCACATGAAGACTGTGTCAAAATTTTCCATTTGCTTCTGTAAATGGCTCTGATACTTTCATCGTTATATTGTTGATGAAGATCTGAATATTGTTGGTAAACTGTGTACACTTCTGGAGCCCCCAGCACAGGAAGGACACGGGACTGTTGGAGTGGGTCCAGAGGAGGGCCACTAAGATGATCAGAGGGCTGCAGCAGCTCTCCCACGGGAACAGGCTGAGAGAGTTGGGGCTCTTCAGCCTGGAGAAGAGAAGGCTTCAAGGAGACCTGATAGTAGCCTTCCAGTATGTGAAGGGGCCCTCCAGGAAGGCTGGGGAGGGAGTATTTACAAGGTCTTGTAATGACAGGATGAGAGGCAATGGGTTTAAACTGGCAGAGAGGATATTTACACTGGATGTTTAGAGGAAATTCTTTCCAGTGAGGGTGGTGAAACGCTGGCACAGGTTGCCCAGGGAGGTTGTGGCTACTCCCTCCGTGGAGGTGTTCAAGACCAGGTTGGATAAGGCCTTGAGTGAACTGTACTAGTGGTAGGTGTCCCTGCCTATGGTAGGGGGTTGTGACTAGATGATCCTTGAGGTCCCTTCCAACCTTACCATTCTATGATTCTATGAATAGCTTGTGTGACCTGAAAAGAGAAGTATCAATGTGCCTGTATCTGTGCTCAGCTGCAGTTGTTATATAGTGCTTTCATTCATGTATAAATATATACAATATATCTGTCTGCTTATATATACACACAGAAGGCTATAAATATGCATGTTACTTACACACTTAATATATGATTATTAATATACATACATTATTGTGCTTTGTATTGTGTGTTTGGTTCCTTCTGTGTATACTTACAGCTGCCTTTGTACTTATGCAGCAGGTACAATTCAGAAGGGCTGTTTACATTCCTTTTTCCACATGCAATTGAAATAATTCACAAATTCGGATTTATTAGGACCTCATTGTTATGAACTACTTAGTATCTCGGAAGAGATTTAGAGTAGTATGGAGATAAGTTGAACTTATGGAACAGTTTCTTTGGAGGGACACTTGAGTATGCACTTTAAAACCATCTGAAGGTGGTGAGGCACTGGCACAGGTTGCCCAGGGAGGTTGTGGATACTCCCTCCCTGGAGGTGTTCAAGGCCAGATTGCATGAGGCCTTGAGTGAGCTGTACTAGTGGGAGGTGTCCCAGCCTATGGCAGGGGGTTGGAACTAGATGATCCTTGAGGTCCCTTCCAACCTTACCATTCTATGGTTCCATGATTCTATCTGTGTTATTTTTACTGCTCTATTGTAAGTACAGTGATATTTTGATCAGATCACACGCAATCACAGAATGTTAGGGGCTGGAAGAGACCTCAAAATATCATCTAGTCCAACCCCCTTGCCAGAGAAGAGCCACCTGTAGCAGATCATGCTGGATTGTGTCCAGGTGGGTCTTGAATATCTCCAGAGGGAGACTCCACAACCTCCCTGGGCAGACTGTCAGTACTGTAAATGTGTGTGATGATGGGAAATGGGGGGGATTTGACTAGATGACCCTTGGAGGTCCTTTCCAGCTCAGTCCATACTATGATTCTATTTGTTGTAATACTTCACATTAGTAAGAATCTCATTGATACACGTGTTGAAAATAGTAGAGTCTACTTTGGTATTTTCTTCTGTTAAGCAAATAAAAATGCTATTGTTGTGTGGCATAGATTTCAACATTTGGAGGATTATTAAAAATGCAAATAGGATGATCTTTAGTTTACTCAATACCACTTCTCAATGTATCCACAGGAAAGGTCACCACATGACTTTCCAAGGGTAAATGCCTTTTGTGGCCATTTGAGTTAGATTCCTACCTCAGACATAAAAAAAATTCAGAACAGAGAAACTTAGAAGTGAAAGCTCTGAGTGGAGAGGTGAACATTCTAGGGATAGGCCATATAATGGCAACAATGGATAAGTTAATATAATTTCATTGGAGCATCAAGAGCTTTATTTCTGGAAGCAGAGCTTGTACCTTCCCCTTACTGCTTCTGCTGCTTCACCTGCACCTGTTACTATCTTCCCCTGCCGCTGTTTTGACTGCTGCTGCTTTCACTGCTTCTCCACCATTTGACCCCTTCCCCATTGTCCTTCAGGTTCTTATATTCCTGTAGTAGTTATATTCTCCCTATACTGTTATATTTAGTTTAAGCTATAAGAAATAAAATTTCTCATTTTTTTCCTGACTTAACAAAAAAATCGATGTTGTGGTGGGTTTTTTCTACTGGGGGAGGGATCTGCCCTAACCTGGTACACCTTTCCAAGTTATATCTTACCATAAGCATTCAAAATAGAGCTAGGAAAGTGGACCAGGTACCTAGTGGTGTTAAACATGTCTTGTGATCTCACTTTCACTTCTCTCTGTCCTCTTGTTTCTCTCTTTTCCCCCTTCCTATGAGTATGGGAGGATGGTTCTAGTTAAATTTGTTCAGTGTATTTTTTTCATTTTCACTTTCTAATCAAGTTTCTTCCATTTAGAATTTCTCTAACCTTAAAAAAAAAACAAACCAAAAACCCCAGACCCCCATAATATTTATTTTCATATTTAGTGAAAGCTATAATTGAAATATTTTAAATCTCAAGTTTGTGTTTTGTTTTGTTTTGTTTTGTTTTGTAAAAGACCTTCCAGAAACAGTTGTAGTTGCAGGGCATTTGGAGTGGTTATACTAGCCTCTAGAGAATAACTACAGACTACTAACATAAAGATTTGAGTCTGAAGCAAGCTTTGAGCCCTTGTGACATTATAAAGTCTTAACCTTCTGTATCTTAAGGTGAAGCTAATTATGTGTTGGAGTCTGTACTAGATATTGTAACTGTTCAGCTGTGAAGCAGGTTAGCACAGTTCACTGCAAGTCTGTTGAAGCTGTCTAAGCAGAATGTCAAGGAATTTAGATATTGGATAACAATGCATTTTTTTATGTTTATCATGGATTTTAGTGTGTACTCAACCATACTTTGTCATATGTGAATGCATAGTAGAAATTGTCAAAAATAGTGGTTAGAATTGTAAGACATTTAGTTAATTGTTTGCTGAAGATCTGCTGAGGCTAGACAATCCTGTTCTGACTTTTTCAGAATTTTTTGCTTGTTAGTGATGATAAATAAATGAGGAAATACAATAAAAATTTGCAGGATGAGTAATAAAATGTTCCTTTGAGGACCCACAACTGTGAGGTAGAAAATAGGAGAGTTGAATACTGGAACTTTTCTGGAGAAGTTATCAGAGAAATTGTATTTGGTTTATGTGGCAAGGTTTTTATAGCAGGGCGGTTGCAGGGGTGTCTTCTGTGAGAAGAGGCTCCATGCCAGACAGACCAAGTTACAACCAGCTCCAGGTCGATGCTGGTGGTGCCTCTGTGGTAACATATATAAGAATGGTAAAAACCAGTGTGCAGCAGCTGTAAGAGAGATGTGAAGAAAAACTGAGGGAGACAGTTGTGCAGACACAAAAGTCAGTGAATGAAAAGAGAAGGGGTTCTTCAGAAGCAGAGATTCCCTGGCAGCCCATGGTGAAGACCACAGTGAAGTAGATTGTTCTCCTGCAACCCATGGAGGCTAATGGTGGAAGAAATACCTACTATGCAACCCATGGAGTGACCTATGCCAGAGTAGGTGGAGATGCCTCAATGGAAACTGCAACCATGGAGAAGAGTCCATGCAGGCCCAGGTTTTGTGGAAAGACATAAGGCCCATGGGGAGTAGTAGAGATGGTGTCATGAACTGGCAAGAACTCTCATTCCCTATCCCCCCACATGTCTTGGTGGGGATGAGGAGAAGATTTGAGAGTAAAACAGAGTCAAATTTGAAAGACAGTATCACCAATTGAATTCTATGATAGAAGGTTTAAAATCTTAACCGCTCTACTTATCTCTTTCCCTGACCAATAATTCACGAACTCCATGAGTTTGCCCTGTTATTTCTTTACGTGTCTTGCTAGCTTTTTTTCTTCCACCTATAAGCTCAAAAAGAGCAAGAATAGTAGATAACAGAATTGCTTTTTGTATTTGCAAAGTCCTTTGCAAGTTTTCACAGACTGCAGAAAGTCGATTACAAGCGAGGAGGGAATATGTACAGCATAATTTAATTAGAAGACATATCTGAGGGAGCCATCAAAAATCTTTCCAGTTAGATGAGTCAGCACAAGTAGAAGGCAGACTCCCGACTGTGTTCATTTGCAGCTAAAATAACAGGAAAAACAGCTGCCCTATAACACAGGCTGTAGGGCTGATAAGGCAAAAGATCCAATGTTGTGAAGGGCAAGCTTATTGGTTTTCAGATCCAAGATGGCAGTTTTGGGTTGCATTTCCAGGTGTGCACAGAATAAATGATGCTTTCAGAAAGAAAAACTTCTTCAGATTCCTATCACAGTTGGGAGTTGCAGTAGTTGGAGGAGAGGCTAATGATCAAAGCGATAGTGTTTTAACTCTGTGTTGACTTTCAGTGTTAAGCATATAATGGCATTTTCACAGAGAATCTGTTAGAGATGAAATAATTGACTACCATATTGCTGTACTTAGAGTACAGTACTACTTCTAAAAAAAAAAAAAAAAAAGAGAAATGTCTGAAGATACATAGAAATTAACTTGATATTCATGCCTTCTCCTCAAAGGAGAGGAGGAGGCTTCGAGGGGACCTCATAGTGGCCTTCCAGTATCTGAAGGGGGCCTGCAGGAAGACTGGGGAAGGATTATTTGCAGGGTCTTGCAACGACAGGACAGGGGGCAGTGTGTTTGAACTGGCAGAGGGAAGATTTAGACTGGATGTCAGGAGGAAGTTCTTTGCAGTGAGGCTGGTGAGACACTGGCACAGGTTGCCCAGGGAGGTTGTGGCTGCTCCCTCCCTGGAGGTGTTCAAGACAAGGCTGGATGAGGCCTTGAGTAACCTGTACTAGTGGGAGGGAGGTGTCCCTGCGTATGGCAGGGGGTTGGAACTAGATGATCCTTGAGGTCCCTTCCAACCTTACCGTTCTATGATTCTGTGATTCTAAAATTTGAAAACAAGTCAAGAAAAAGTAGTATTCTTATATCAATGAAAATTTTTAGGGTTATTTTTGGGATAGTTGCTCAGCTTTCCAATTGATTTTCTTACAGGGACGATTCAAACAACAGCAACTGAGGTGAAAATTGCTTTACCTTGGTTTTCAGTGTATGTAATGGTCACATAAAAACAATTGTATCTAGCAACTTTCTTTTAAAATGTATATATTGGTAATTTTCTCGAATCTCTCTGCATGAAAAATCATAATAAAATGAGTTCAGTGGAGAGATGGTCAATCAAATATTCAGAAACCTTACTGTGTATTTAGCTAATGTCCGTTTTAAAAGATTGATCACTTTAGGATTAAAGTGAAGAGACATTTCTCTTACTATTTTGAACTCTGTGTTATAGGGCTGCAATTAAAAAAACAAATAAAAGAAAATCCAGCTACAGTTAATACAAACAAGTATATGCAGGGACCCTGCCATTTTTAGCTAAATAGTTTGTGTGTGAACTTGGATTCAGAACAGTAAATACTTTTATTTCTTATGCTGCTGGAAGGTAGTATTCTGAACTTCTAAAGATCGAATTCTTATCCTGTTACTGATTAGAGCCTGAATTTTCATATTTCATAAAAATTGTTTGTGATAAAATTGTAAATGTATGAGGAAAAAAAAATCTTGAACAAAAATTAGCATGACACATTTTGGCATTTCAGACGACAGCGTTTTAAAACTACTTGGGCTTCTGCAAGGAGGCTGTAGCTTCAGGGGCATTAGATGAGCAAGTGGAGAGCAATTGTTACGGTGTTAACTATGGGGTATATAGTGTCAGAGATGAAGTCTTGAAGTAGGAATATACAATGTGATGATTTCCTGCTTAGAAAGTAAAATCAAAACACAAGTACCTAGGAACATACTTGGATTGGGAGATGTACATAAAGGAGCCCCCCTCCCTTTTTTTTTTTTTGTTCCTTACAAACTTCTGCATGATTTCTTCTTCAGGATAACTACACATTTGCACAGCCAGGAATTCAGAAGAAAGTGAAGATGCTGGAAGAACTTGTTAGTCGGATTGATGGTAAGTCTTGAAAGGTAACCTGATTTCTAACTGGTGTTTCAGGGAAAGTGTTTCCTTAAAATGTTTGCAAGAAGTCAGGCCAACATCACTGCAGTTATCTGCAATGGTGAGGTAACATCACTTTCTTCAGACAAGGTGTCATGATCAATTTGTGGCACACTGGCCTTTCCAAGATCACTGTCGTGTATCATTTGAAAGAAACCCGCTAGAGCATGAGCAACTTTCATTACTTTTTATTAAGGCAATATAATAAAAATTCAATGGCAATTTCTTTGCAGCAAAGTAATGACCACATGCACAAAGCAACCAGTATTCATTTCACATTAAGCTCAATGATTGTTGTAATTCAGACAAGTCACAGTGGTTGTTTATGGTTGTCCTTCGGCACTATGTTTTGTGCCTTTGTGCATCTTTTTGCTATCTGGAATGCCTGAATAATTTCTCTGTGGAATCCAATTAATTATGAACTCTGGAAATAACATCTTTAATATTCTAGATAAATTACAGTGTGTGCAGGGGTAATTTTAGATTATGCTTTCATCTTTTAGTGTGGCACTTTGAAATATTTTCTACCTTCATCCTTAAAATAATTCCCTTCATGAAATGCTGACTGTCATATTGCTAGAGCAGAGTTTAATTAAATGAAATGCAAGAGATAATGCTTGCCCATTCTAAACATACTCTCTTGGTAGTTTGTTAAATTAATGAACAGAGTATTAACAAAATGTTGCCAAGCAGAACCAGGCATGTATTTGTGACACTAGCCTGTTGGTGATGAAATACAAAAAAATATTTCTTGTGTAGCTTAATATTTGATAATCCCCTTAGAAAAAAATAATCCCATCTTTTTATTACATGTACTGTGAGTATTTTTGGTGCCAGTGCTCACCACAGCAGATTTTAGGGTGGCCTGCATGTATTTACATCATGAATATTTGATACTGCTTTTTCTGCCCTTTTAGCGTGTTGAAGTAGTTGTAATGATCACAGCCTAAGAGCAGGAGAATGGTGTTTAAGTAACATTACAATATATATGTGAATGTCTGTATAACTTTTTATTTGGGATATATTTTGTGAAAGGTAATTGAATACAAAAAATAGAAGAGGATACTTCTGTATATATAGCAATGAACTATTTATAAAGCAGTGTATTTTATTAAAAAATAATTAACTGCTTGTAGTGTGACTTTTTATGTCATACTTTATGCTTATATGAATATTGATGTTTACATTTCAATTACTTACAGGAGCAGATGATTGTGTATTAAATTAAGTGTATAATTATAGTGCCTGTAAATAGACTTGAATTTGCTTTATATAATCTTAGTACAAACAAATTATTTAACCAAATTTTTAAAATGAACAATGCCATTCTGAGAATATTGTTGCTTGGTTTAATAAAAATACTGAACATAATATCATGTTTTAAAAAAAAAAAAAATATCCCAAAACATACATCTCAATGTAAAATACACCTTGTCATGGTTACCTCCTTTACTAAATAGTATACAATTCAGATCAAAATACCCATTGAAGAAAACATTGAATCCACATTTAGAAAAATTAATTAACACTTACAGTTCTTGATACGGAATAACTACAGCATTTTCCTATTAAATTCAGACCTATGAAGTCTTCGGAAAACTATTTTGAATTAAAAAAAAAAGGAAACCAGGTTTAACTTAGAATCATGGAATGGTAAGGTTGGAAGGGACCTCAAGGATCATGCAGTTCCAACCCATGCCAAAGGCAGGGACACCTCCCACTAGTACAGCTCACTCAAGGCCTCCTCCAACCTGGCCTTGAACACCTCCAGGGAGGGAGCAGCCACAACCTCCCTGGGCAACCTGTGCCAGTGTCTCACCACCCTCACTGCAAAGAGCTTCCTCCTAATATCCAGTCTAAATCTCCCCTCTGCCAGTTTAAACCCATTGCCCCTTGTACTGGCATTGCAAGACCTTGTCAATAGTCCCTCCCAAGCCTTCCTGTAGGCCCCCTTCAGATACTGGAAGGCTACTATCAGGTCCCCTCGAAGCCTTCTCTTCTCCAGGCTGCAGAGCCCCAACTCTCTCAGCCTGTCCTCATAGCAGAGCTGCTGCAGCCCTCTGATCATCTTTGTGCTCCTCCTCTGGACCCACTCAAGCACTTCCATGTCCTTCCTGTGCTGAGGGCTCCAGAACTGCAAACAGTACTCCATGTGGGGAAATAAAATGATATTCCTGTTGCTACTATGTTACTTTGTTTTTTCTATGCCAGTAACTATAGGGTAAACAGAATCGTAATGCAGCGAGTAGCCGTGTGAGCTGGTGAGGCTTGTACAACTTGTTTGCTAATAGGAGTTGATTACTAATGCATGAGAAATGTTAATGCATTATGTTAGTGATTCAAGCAACCTTCATTAAACCAACCTTATGGATCACATCTCCTCTCAAAGTAACTGTCCTTGTGCAGGCAATACCGAATGTTGCAGTAGACTTCAATCAGCCAAGCTTCTCTTTTAATTTAATCATAACCTCAGTCTGCTTAAATGCCAGAAAATAATTTTGATTAATTATATTTAATGAAACTTTTGAGTTTGTTAATAGAATGTTGCTGTAGAGAAAATGAAATTTGAAGATAAAACATTATTTAATCTCATTTATCTCCTTGCCACCACCACTCAGATTGTTCTAGAGAAATTATACAAAATTATTGAGAAGATCAATAGACAGATCAATAACACAATCTATCATATCTGTTATAATCTATTAGAACTAATTATCTTTTCTGTTTCCTATAATGTCAGTAGAGCTCTTCTGTTCTAGATCACAGTATCACAGTATCACAGTATCACCAAGGTTGGAAGAGACCTCAAAGATCATCAAGTCCAACCCATTACCACAGACCTCAAGACTAGACCATGGCACCGAGTGCCACATCCAAACCCACCTTGAACACCTCCAGGGACGGTGACTCCACCACCTCCCTGGGCAGCCCATTCCAGTAGCCAATGACTCTCTCAGTCAACAACTTTCTCCTCACCTCCAACCTAAACTTCCCCTGGCACAGCTTGAGACTGTGTCCTCTTGTTCTGGTGCTGGTTGCCTAAGAAAAGAAGGTAACCTCCTCCTGGCTACAACCACCCTTTGGGTAGTTGTAGACAGCAAGAAGGTCTCCCCTGAGCCTCCTCTTCTCCAGGCTAAACAATCCCAGCTCCCTCAGCCTCTCTTCATAGGGCTGTGCTCGAGGCCTCTCACCAGCCTCGTTGCCCTTCTCTGGACACACTCAAGCACCTCAATGTCCTTCTTAAATTGAGGGACCCAGAACTGGACACAGGACTCAAGATGTGGCCTAAGCAGTGCAGAGTCCAGGGGGAGAATGACCTCCCTGCTCCTGCTGACCACACTATTCCTGATGCATGAACCATCTCTCATGGTTTATAAAAGGTCATGTTCATGTGGCACAGTGTCTTCAATTTTTACTTAATCAAGTATGATCTAGGAATGCAAAATTAATTCAGGATTTTTGTTCCCAAAATTTACATATGTTTAGCATTTGTCTGATTTTGTATTTGGGAGAGTCTCAGCTTCTTCAGTTCACTCTAAGAAATTTGATAATTACATTTGAATTTAAGATATCCATTTGGAGAAGGCTGAGCATTTGTAGGTAAATGTTGGGATTGCATAAACACTGGAAGATGTTAAATTGTGTGGCATTCTGTCTAAACTATCAAGAAGGCAGTTCTAGACAAAAACAAGAAAACAAACAAGGGACAGAACCCCAGAAAGCAACAAAATAAACTGCTACAATGTTAGATTTATTTATTGTTTATGTTGGCATTTTCTTAGCATTTCTAGAAACCAGCAAGGCTGTACTGATGACTCTAACTAGTACAAATATTCTACATCTTCTGTGGGAAGTTTGGGAAGACTTTTTCTACATCTTTTATAGAACAACTCCAAGGGTTTGCATCTATGTTCTGCACAGACCGATCTGTGCTTCTGTTTTCTTTTAGCTAAATAAATTTACTTTGTATTGTGCCAGATTTTTTTGACCAGTAATCACTAATCATGTAGAGTTAACCCCTGAGTCATCGTAACAAGAAATGAAAAAATCATATTTTTATGTTTCCCCATGTATATTATACTTGTATGCTATTACAGAGTTCAGAGTTCAGAGATCTTAGCAAGAGCTGAGACTGAATGTAAATATTTTTGTAAATTTCTGAGTTCTGGAGCACTTTAATTTTTAAATAGCCAGAACTTGCTGTTTTGTGATTTGGGACGATTTGAAGCACAAATACAGGCTGAATGAAGAATGGATAGAGAGCAATCTTGGGGAGAAAGACTTGGGAGCTCTGGTTGATGAGAAGCTAATCATGAGCTGGTAGTGTGAACTTGCAGTCCAGAAAGCTAACCATATCCTGTGCCACATCAAAAAGAAGCATGGCCATCAGGTTAAGGGAGGTGATTATCCCTCTCTACTCTGCTCTTTTGAGATCCTACCTGGATCACTGTGTCTGGCTATGGAGCCCCCAACACAAAAACAATGTGGATCTGTTAGAGTGGGTCCAGATGAGGACCATGAAGATGATCAGAGGACTGAAGCACCTCTCCTCTGTAACAGCTTGTTCAGCGAAAGAAAGAAGGCTCTGGGGAAACCTTACACCAGCAAGTATTGAAGGGGGCATACAAGAGAGTTGGAGAGGGACGTTTTACAAAGGTGTGTAGTGATAGGATGAGGGGTGATGGCTAGTTTTAGGTTAGAAGTTGCTGTGACAGTGGTGAGACGCTTTATACAGATTGCCCAGAGAAGTTGTCAAGGCTCCAGCCTTGTACCTGGAACCTAGAAGTATTCAAAGCCATGGTGGATGGGGCCTTTAGCAGCCTGGTCTAGTAGGAGGTGTCCCTGCTTATGGCAGGGGGCTTGGCATTAGATGATCTTTACAGTTCCTTCCAACTGAAACCATTTTATGATGCAATTCTATTATACGATTTCTTCCTTGATTGCTAACAACTCTTTTTCCTCCATTTTGTGTTGGGTACCTCAGAATTGCTGCTTTCATCTGATTCCCTGAGGCAAATAGGTCTTCCCTTCTCTAGTGGTTTTTTCTTTTGCTTTGGGATCAACATCTTGAACATTTTAATATTGGCATGTTGGCCATATCTTTTGTGTATGTCATAGCTACTAGCTGTGTGTTTTGTGAGCTAAATTTAAATAGGCTGTTATCTCCAAACTGTAAACCATGAACAGAATGTAATTTGGTGATATTTCTACCAGTTGTCTTCATTTTGTAGAAGAGAATGTTTTTCAATAATTTTTATTTTTTTTAGAAATACATTTATTTTAATTCTTACAACAGATGAGTTTAGCCAGTTATAAAAGGCAACCTAATTCTGGAGCAAGATACAAAAAGTCATGCAAGTCTTTTACTCAGATCTCTACTATTACTTGAAGCAGAATTCTTTATGGTAATCAGATCTTGTCTTCAAGAGCACATTTATGATCTTTTAGAATGTGTTTTTCAGTTATCACGAGTTTCTTTTATTATTAATGTATACTAATAAAACCAATATATATAATAATAACTAATTAATAAGATGCAGTTTTGACAGATCATAGAATGGTAAGGTTGGAAGGGACCATCAAGGATCATCTAGTTCCAGGCCCCTGCATTTTGAAACTGTGCGTTTCGAACATGGTAATCTGGTGAGATTTAATGTTAATAAACAGTTTTCATAGTTACTAACACTCTTTGCCTGGTTATAAAAATTAATATAGATTATTAATTTTGCATCATTCATAAGAGGACAAGAGGATTGAATGCACTCTCAGTAAGTCTGCAGACCACACCAACTTAGACGGGAGTGTTAATATGCTTGAGGGTAGGAGGTTCAATGGAGGGATATGAACAAGTCCTGTGAGCAGCTGCTGAGGAAACTGAGGTTGTTTAACGTGGAGAAAGGGATGCTTAGGGGATATCATACAGCTTTCTCCAGCTACTTGAAAGGAGCTTGTAGTGATTTGGATGTTTGTCTCTTCACCTAATTAACAAGTGATAGGATGAGAGGAAACAGCCTCAAGTTGCACCATGAGAGGTTTGCATTAGACATTAATTAAAAATTGTCGTTGAAATAATTGTCAAACATTTGAACAGGCTGTCCAGGGAAGCTGTGGAGCCCTGGAGGCATTTAAAACATATGTATATATGGCTGAAGGACATGGTTTAGTGGTGGGCTTGACAGATTTAGATTTATAGTTAGACTCCATCGTCTTAAAGCTCTTTTACAACTTAAATGATTGTTTGATTCAATGTATGCAAATGACAATAAGAATAAACCTCTGCAGTAAAAATTGGCTGATTGTTTTAGTGTTCATTTTGGATTGGTACCAGAGGAGTTCCTCTTGTATTCTGTGTATGCTTTGAGAAGAATTGTGTGGCTTTTCGTGAGAAATGCACACATTTTATTTCTTTCTTTGAACTAAAACCTGACAGTATGCTACTTTGAAATGCACCTGTATAATGTATTTTATTCTTTAATCAGAAGAGTTGCTTCACCAGAGCTTTATATAGAGATTTATTGAAAGTACTGGGAAACTTATTAAATATAATTCTTCACTCTTTTGAATTTTGATAAAAGAAGTTTAAAAAATAGAAAAAGTTACTGTCAGAAAGTGCAGTAGAAGTATTTTTTTTTAAAATATTTGAAGTCTGAATGCTGACAGTAATTATATATCTTGCTTTTTCATTCCGCACATGTACATATTTTCATTGAAATGGAAAATTTAAATTTAGATTATGACTGTCCAAATTACCTTTATCAGCAAAATAGTCTCTACATTACTTGCAATGCAGGAAGAATGAGCATTTTTACTCAATGCATCATCTATTCCAGTCTTACATCAATTGTATATAATGCGTAGAGTTTAATAGTCTATTTTTCAACTTGTTTAGACTAGAAAGCAACTTTCAACAAATTCATTATGCCTTTTAACAATTGTAGCTGAAATATCACAACTGGCGGAATTTAAATTATTCTTCTTCATTACTTACTGTCAATGGCTGTGTGAAGAACAAAAAATGCTTGTGAGTAACCAGCTAGAAGTAAAACTGCCTTTTTCATCTTGCATGATACAGTGGATTATCTAATTATAGCGTTCTGCCACATAGGTATCTACATGTGACTTTAAAATACAAATGTAACACTTCAGTATATTTACCTTCCAGCTAAACTTACTTATAGCAAAGGCAGACTTGTGGTAGCAATTATGTGCTTGTTTTTGAATAACTGACCTAATAATGTTGCACAGGGTCTGTAGACTGAAAGGGTTAAGATGGTATGTGTAGTTGAAAATCTATCTGAAGTCGAGAGATACCAACAATATGCAGGCAGAATGCACACTGGTAATGCTGTAGTCTTTTTCCTGCACACGTAATCATAGAATGGTAAAGTTGGAAGGGACCTCAAGGATCAACTAGTTCAAATCCCCTGCCATAGGCAGGGACACCTCCCACTAGTACAGGTCACGCAAGGCCTCGTCCAACCTGGTCTTGAACACCTCCAGGGAGGGAGCAACCACAACCTCCCTGGGCAACCTGTTCCAGTGTCTCACTGCTATCACTGGAAAGAACTTCCTCCTAACATCCAGTCTAAATCTTCCCTCTGCCAGTTTAAACCCATTGCCCCTTGTCCTGTCATTGCAGGACCTTGTCAATAGTCCCTCCCCAGCCTTCCTGTAGGCCCCCTTCAGATACTGGAAGGCTACTATCAGGTCTCCTGGAAACCTTCTCTTTCTCCAGGCTGAAGAGCCCCAACTCTTGTAGCCTGTCCTCATAGGAGAGCTGCTGCAGCCCTCTGATCATCTTCATGGCCTCCTCTGGACCTACTCCAACAGTTCCGTGTCCTTCCTGTTCTGGGGGCTCCAGAACTTCGCACAGTACTCCAGGTGGGGTCTGACAATGAAAGGGAAGGAGGCAGATTAGCTGGGAGTTGCTGAGATAACTTAAAAGAGGACAAGGTTACTGTCTTTCCACCCTCATTCTCTAAGTTTTCACATTTCCTAGTAGCCATTTAGTCTGTTGTATGCCAGAAGTATCTAATTAGCTGGTTATTGTTACAAAAAATGTTTAAAAAGAAAGATGGATTCACTTCTCAGGGGAACTGAGTGTCCAATTTGCAGGCCAGATCCATCTCACAGGGAGGTCTGCTGCGTGCCTGGGGCATGAGTTAGCACATTTGTAAGAGACTTCCTACTCTCCTGTGACCATCAGACTATTAAAGACTGTGAGTGATGAGGCAATGGATAGGAGTATAAAAACAATTAAAAACACTTCAAGGCATTGAGGAGATTACTTGAGGGCTCAGGAGTGCAAGTGGTGTTCTCCTTAATCCCTCCAGTGACAGGTAGAGATATCGAAAGAAAGGGAAAATTCCATGTGATTAACATATGGCTTAGAGGTTTGGTGCCACCAATGGAACTTTGGGTTTTTGACCACAGCAAAGTTTTCTTGGCACTGGGTCTAGTGGTGCCAGATGGAGTTCATCTGTCCCATAAGGGGAAAAGAATTCTTGGATTTGGCTGGACTCACTGACAAGGCTTTAAACTAGCTGTGATAGGGGATGGGGATATAGCTGGCCTTGTCAGTGAGAATCCTGGGTGTAACAGCCCAGCACTTGAGTGGCAGGGTGTTGGCATTTTAGGTATCCAGAGGGCCTACCCCTGTACAAGGCTGAAAACTATGTACTCTACTCCATCCCTGAAATGTTTATACACCAATGCATGCGGCATTGTGAGGGTGACTGGAACAGGCTACCCAAAGGGGTTGTGGAGTCTCTCTCTGTGGAGATTTTCAAAACCCTCCTGGGTGCGTTCCTGTGTGATCTGGTATAGGAGATCCTGCTCTGGCAGGACGGTTGGAGTGGATGATCATTTGAGGTCCCTTCCAGCCCCTGACATTCTGTGATCCTGTGATATATAGAAATAAAACTAATCATTCATAGATCCACGTATTTTTATATATAATTATGACTTGATGTTCCCAAGAGAGGTTACAGTTTTAAGATGTGCATATTATTTTATGGTTTTTGTCTATATTCATTTTACTGAGTGATATGACTTTTGAAACATATTTACCAGGTCTTCTGAAGAGTGCTTTAGCTAGATGTACATAAAGACAGAGAAGTCGAACCCAGAGAGTGGTGATCAAGGGCACAATGTCCACCTGGAGACCAGTGACAAGTGGTGTCCCTCAGGGGTCAGTGCTGGGACCAGTGCTGTTTAACATCCTTGTCAGTGACATGGACAGAGGAATGGAGTGCACCCTCAGCAAGTTTGCAGATGACACCAAGCTGTGTGGCACAGTCGACTTGCTAGAGGGCAGGGATCCATCCAGAGGGACCTGGATAGGCTGCAGAGGTTGGCCCAGGCCAATCTCATGAGATTTAGCAAGGCCAAGTGTAAGGTCCTGCACCTGGGTAGGCACAATCCCAAGCACAAAT
>VWZE01026002.1:72071-92409 GCA_013396675.1 Eubucco bourcierii | reverse complement strand
CAACTACCTGAAAGGTGCTTGTAGCCAGGGGGAGGTTACCTTTTTCTCTCAGGCAACCAGCAGCAGAACAAGAGGACACAGTCTCAAGCTGCAGCAGGGGAAGTTTAGGCTGGAGGTGAGGAGAAAGTTCTTGCCTGAGAGAGTCATTGGCTACTGGAATGGGCTGCCCAGGGAGGTGGTGGAGTCACTGTCCCTGGAGGTGTTCAGGGTGTGTTTGGGCGTGGCACTTGGTGCCATGGTCTAGTCTTGAGGTCTGTGGTGATGGGTTGGACTTGGTCTTTGAGGTCTCTTCCAACCCTGGTGATACTGTGATAGAAGTTCAGAGAGAAGTCAAATTAACTGTGTTGCAATGTAGCATTAGCCTCAGCAGACATCCCTACACAGATGGTACAAAGGCTTTTGCTCCGACTCTACCTACCTCATGACTCTCAGGAAGGGATGTGGCATTTGTAAGGCATTGTTTATGTGCAATCCTAGTCCTAGTGCACAGCACGATTTGGTAACAGCACAGGTACAGTACCAGAGGAAGTTTCAGGATAGGTGGAGCATGTGGAAGGAATGAGAAGACAGGTGGTACTGCTAGATTCCTTCATGTCTGGACCAGGGGTGCATTCTCACTCTTCTGTTTCCTGCAGAGATCCAGGGCAGTGGTGAGTGGCTTCCATGCTGTCCCAAATATTAGAGAACAGCAAACAGATTGTACCATCTCCAGTTTAGATTCCAGATAGATTCTTCTGAGAGCAGGCTCCATTTTGTCATGAACTGCAACAGGGAGTTTTCAGGAAAATTAGAGCACAGTTAATCATAGAATCATAGAATGGTAAGGTTGGAAGGGACCTCAAGGATCATCCAGTTCCAACCCCCTACCATAGGCAGGGACGTCTCCCACTAGTACAGCTTACTCAAGGCCTTGTCCAACCTGGCCTTGAACACCTCCAGGGAGGGAGCAGCCACAACCTCCCTGGGCAACCTGTTCCAGTGC
The DNA here is from genome assembly GCA_013396675.1 of Eubucco bourcierii. Lineage (NCBI taxonomy): Eukaryota > Metazoa > Chordata > Aves > Piciformes > Ramphastidae > Eubucco > Eubucco bourcierii. The sequence continues at coordinate 91,427 of VWZE01026002.1, read as the reverse complement.
CTCACCACCCTCACTGCAAAGAACTTCCTCCTAACATCCAGTCTAAATCTCCCCTCTGCCAGTTTAAACCCATTGCCCCTTGTCCTGTCGTTGCAAGACCTTGTAAATAATCCCTCCCCAGCCTTCTTGTAGGTCCCCTTCAGATACTGGAAGGCAAATAGTCTGATGTTATATATTTCCTAGTGTGATACATAACTGTTGTTGTCTGAAGTTGTTAGAACTTCATTTTTCATTAAAACTTACTGCAATTCCATCACTGACTTTGGTGAGAATAGGATTGGACACTTAAACAATGTCTGCCTCCGTCGGTAGGTACAGTAGCAAAGGTACTCTGAGCGGTGCCGTATTTTCTGTCTAGTTTAATTTAGGATTCATCACTTGTTTGCTAGACTCTGTAGAGTAAATAATTTGACATATAATCCAAAATACCTGTACTTCAGCTAGTTAGTGCTGCAGGGAAGGCAAGTTCTGAGAGATTCCCAAATCCTCACTTCAGTAAATACTCAGGTATTCTGCATCTATGAAATCCACTAAAGTACATCAATTTCTTCTCTAGAAGAAATTGACAAAGTAGAAAAAAAAAAAAAAAGGCATTACACATCTTGCTTACAAAGGGAATGTTGTGAAAACTTCTTAGACATAAATATTTAGTTGTTTTATTCTTTAACCTGAGTTGCATTTTGATGAATTCTATTTTTTTCTACTTATTTGGGCTTTGTTGTTGTTGTTTTTATTGGTTGTTTTGGGTTTTTTTTAGATAAATACCTTGTCAATTACCTCAAAATAGAAAGTGCTTCTTTAGTTATGCCTAAGGCATTGAAATTTTAGATCTGTAGAACTGATAAATATGAATGTTCATAAACTTTGCCAAGTCTGAAAGGTTCCACAAAACAAAACAGTATAACAGAAGACCTCAGTTTCATCTTCTTATCTCTTGTCTTTTATCTTACTTTTTGTCATCTTTTTTGGCATAAAGGATTGGTAAAATGAGATAGCATGATGGCTGAATTATTCAGGATATATGTGTTTAACAGTTTTCTATGGACTTAGGAAGTGCAAGTTAGTTTTATAATTGTTCATTGCCAGAGGGGCCTTTTAACGCTAATTTGAAGAATGCTTTGTGTGTTCGAAACTGACTTTTCATGATGTCTAACTCTGACTTTAAAGATTCAGCATATCATGTTAGAAATAAGGATGTCTCCATGCTCAGCATCTCTTATATTCTACTCTAGATAAATATTTCAAATGTTTACCATCAAAACCTTGGAAAGTATCCTTGCTTCAGTTAAGGTATTTTATTGAAGGGTTTCTTTTGGCTTATTTTATTTCTTAAAATGTGTGCTGTCCCTGAGACGCTTCTAAGATCCACTGTGTAGGCTGATGTAGTTGAAAAACATGAGTCACTCAGACTTATTGGATACCCTGCAAAACAGGCAGGTGAGAAGGATACTGTTTACAGTGCCCTGGTGTCCTACTTTGCAGTTTTACCTTACTATTGTCTGAGGAAAAGTTTAGTGTTACCAAGATATGTTAAGGCTTACCATGGAAAATAAATGCAAATTAAAGTATGTATAGTCCTACCATGTAAAATGCAAAACCATTTCAAAGATTCACAAAAGGTATAGGAGAAACAAAATAACAGAACTGGTAGAGGTCCATAATATTGGTAAGTTGATTTACTTTCTTACTGCTGAAATAGTTTTCTCATAGCCCCTGTTACCCCCTGTTCCTTAGTAGTCTGTTAGTTTTCTTCACATTAGCCCAGTGAGAGTGCCACAGCCAGTGCAAGACAAAGCATGAGAGAGCAGAGATGTCATTTGAACCTTAGTGTTAAATCAGAATGATTGCTTGTCCTTTTCCAGCTTATTCACTGACTTTTCCTAAGAAGATTTTCTTAATTGATGGTAGATTGGTTCTCAGGTTTCATCTGTTAGGCAAACTTCAATAGAGAGTCTCCACTGCTGGTAGAACCTACTGGCTTATGCTTCTCTTTCTCCAGTTCTGCAGATGGGTTCATCTTCTTCCTTGAAATTTAATCTTTCTTCTTAAGACAGGAGGCTGATGTTTCATTTGCTCAAAATAGACATTATTTCTTCTTCTCTGGAAAATGTGTCTTCATTAGATCAAGTATTGTCACATAAACAGCCATTTTTGTCCTTTCCTTCTTTGAAGAGGGGTGGAGTTTGTTTTCTCTCTTCTTGACTTAGTGTTCATTTTATTCTCATGCATCTCATGTTGGACCTCATATACTCTGTTGCATAATATGATCCCAAGCATCTTTGTTTCCCATCTATTTGGTGGTTTAATTTATGTAGCTCATAACTAGAATTTGATGATGTGTCTTTTGGGTAAGACTTCTAATGTTATGTTTTAATGAACACTCTGAGTATGATTTTTCTGGAAGTGCTGAGGACCCAAAAATCTTAGTGAAGTTCATGAAAAACTGCAGAAGCACACATTTTAATCTAGATGGAAAAACAGAGATCTAACCCCATGGACTTATTGTTGTAACCAAACTTTTATTTTAATTGTAACACTACTACCTCTTGCCAAAAAAAGAAGAAAAAATAAAGGGAGAAGAGGGGTAGGTGTGTGAAAAAAGGTTACATGTAATAGCGTTATTTATCTGGCTGTCAACCACTGAAATGTAAAAAAAAAGGTTCAAAAACCGCAGCTATATTTTTTTTTTCTCTCTTTCCATTTTTGACATAAATTCAATCAGAGATTTTTATTCCCTGAGCATCGAAATTACTTAAGTCAGGTTTTCAGTAGAGTTGTGATTAGTGTTTATTTAAAAATAAAATCAGATCAATTGAAGTTGAAACAGGTGTGCATTTCTCAACAGATACCAAAAAAATCTATACAAGAAAAATATTACTACTTTGGTCTCAATTAAAGCCTTAAGCCACTTGAGACAACAGAATCAAAATACATCTACTGAAAACAGCTTTAATTTTTCTTGACCAGGAGTCCTTTTCTATTTATGGCAGTTCTAACATCTCTTTTCCATATTGAGTTCATGATAATAAGTTCTCATTGTTCTCATCCTTTTCTTCATCAGGAGCATAAGATCTCTCACTGTGGTCTGTTTCGTTTTCTTTTTTACGTACAAAACATGAGTTGAACTATAAAAATGCTTGAACCAGGTTAGGTTAAATAGAAAAAAGTTGTGTAGAGTGAGATCAAGAGAGTGGAGAAAGTTTATACTCTCCCATCTTCTACTACTCAGAAGCTTTATTAAATCTCTCTCTGCTTTACAAAATGCCCATTGAGTATTNTCCTAACATCCAGTCTAAATCTCCCCTTGCCAGTTTAAACCCATTGCCCCTTGTCCTGTCATTGCAAGACCTTGTAAATAGTCCCTCCCCAGCCTCATACTTGCTTTTTCTCCCATCACCTCTTTCAGAATTTTTTTTTTTGTGTCTCAGTATGTACATTCCCTTCCCAAACTGGACCTGTCTGTACATATAGAAGCCATTTCATGCACTTTTTATGCTTTTCTTCTCTGTAGTCTTTATAGAGTTTTACCATAAGTCTTAATTCTGTCATACACCAGACAAAATCTTCGAGAGATGAGCATACTGTGGATTCATACAGCAAGACAAAAGTTGTTGTCTGTTTCTTTATTATTTCTCATCTCTTTTCTCCTGTTGGAAATATTTTCAGGTAACTTTAGTTAGTCCAGCTTGTCTGTGTCAGTGGTTAATATCAAGGACATCAGGTGTGTGTGTTTTGTTTTTCCCTCTTTGTGTGTGTCCAAACTGAATTTCATTTGAAGTTTTATCATTTAGTATCATTCATTTAATGAACTTTTTGCATCCAGCTTTATTTTTTTTTTCTATTAGAAGCTATTCTGTATAATTTTGCAACTTTACCAAACCATTCTTTTTCAAGACCACTTAGTAAATTAGTGAGGTACACAGATATTATTCCGTTATTTTTATCCTTTTAATTCACAAACAGTTTCTCTCTTGTTCACTAACAACTTAATCTTAGATTTGTACTTAGTGACCTCAATCAAAGTGTCTAGACATCAGAATATTTAATATCCAAATACTAACACATGGCTATGATCACATCTTCAATACTTCTAGGCATTTGTCAATTTGAATGAACCTGGCCAGTGTGTTAAATATCTCTGAGGGTGACAGATGCAGTGGGGTATAACTTTCCTGCCCAACCAGAGAATGGGAATGGGAAAGTAAATTTTCTTGGGATATAAATTTAAAAATACTGTGTGGTTTTGTTATTTAGTAGCGATTCTTATTGTCCACCTGCAGTATACTGTCAGAGAAATCAGTTCCTGCATTCAAAAGCATCAGCATTCTCTAGAGCCTGTACTCAGATCACGCCTCTCTCTTTGATTCTGCCACCTCTTGTTTCCTCTTGGGAAATTTTGTTTTTAGCTTGTTATCTGAGAGTTACAATTTACTGTCCTGCTATCTACCGAACCCACCCTTGGTCTCATCCCCTTTCACTGTAATTCCAGATCACTTTTTCATACTGTTTGCTTTAGAAGTAAATCTAGAAGTATGATTTAAATAAAAAATCAGTTCTTGGACAGGATAGGAAGATATGTGAGCATAAGAAAAGGAGATAATACTTGCAAGACTGGTAGTCTAAACGTGTCCCTGCTTAAACAAAACATCTGTATTGTAACCCTGCATTCTTTTGAAAGTTTCTAGGTCCTTTTGTGTTCAGCAACTCAATATTATCTCTTTTGTCAGTGGACTTCTGATACATAAAGTTTCCCTGAAAGCTGAGTAATTGAAAACTTTTTATACTTTTTGAATCTTTGTCAAGTAACAGACTGTCATCACCTTCTATCACATGGATAGTTACCTTCTGGGATATCTTGGTTGCCAAGGCAACCTCCCATTGACAAGAGTTGTGCTCATTAGTGCTGTATTTTGTCAGGCAATTATATTTCACTGGTATGGCACTGAAGTCAGTGACCTCTTACTGTTTACTTTGTGCTAACTGTGATGAGAAATAATATAAAACTCGAAGAAAAGAAGGTAAAGTTAGTGAAAGACTCAGACTGCTTTCTCTTCAACTGTATTTATAACTTTATGTACAGCCTTTATCATGTGCATAATGATTATTTTCACAATGGAGAAAAAACAAGTTTCTTAGTCAGTTTTTAAGTGTGACCTTAAAATACACCCATTCATATTTATATAAACTCTGAGGTTTTATCCTAGAAAAGAAGAAAGTCAGATGCTGTTTTTATAATTGTAGTGAGGTTTGTACTCTTGATACTCCTTTGTTGATCATCCACCTCTAAGTTGTTAGTTGTTGCTACTTACTTTGCAGTTTCTTATTGAAAGACAGTTCCCAAATTCCTACTGAAAGCAGACTGAGAGGTTCCTGATATTGAGTTAGACCACAGTCTTGCAAGAGCAGTATACTCATTCACATCCCAGTCTCTCTGATCTGTGATTACATGTTCCTCATCTCCCCCAGTCCTGTCTAGTATGTTTTTTCTCTTGATGAAGATTTAAAAAAAAAAGTTAATTTACTTTCTCCTTCAAATAAAATCTTTTTTTATAACTCTTCAGACCTTTACTTCTTCTGATAGGCAGAGGGGAGATTTAGACTAGATGTTAGGAGGAAGTTCTTTACAGTGAGGGTGGTGAGGCACTGGAACAGGTTGCCCAGGGAGGTTGTGGATGCTCCCTCCCTGGAGGTGTTCAAGGCCAAGTTGGAGGAGGCCTTGAGTAACCTGTACTAGTGGGAGGTGTCCCTGCCTATGGCAGGAGGTTGGAACTAGATGATTCTTGAGGTCCCTTCCAACCTTACCATTCTATGATTCTATGATTCTATGATTATCCGTATCACTTAATACATCTAATCTGCTTAACTCTGTCTTTATTTTCACATTCTTTATTGGCCTTGCACAAAGAATCAGTCTTGGCACTTTCTGTATCTCTTACCTGAATTCTGTGGCATATTACAGCTGGTTGGGGACCATGAGAGGTGCTACCTCTCCAGACTAAATGCCTGTGTATTGGTGTTTACCTGAACGCTGAGTTATGCACAGTTAAGCACTAACAATTATAAAACTGCAAGTGGCTGCTTGCACAAGAAACTTAAACTGCCCATGAAAATCAGGTTATCAACAAGCACCAATGTGTGCTTTTGAATGGGCTTGCATATTGCATACCAGAATGTAGGAATACCTGGGTTTGAAAGTCTTTTGGATCTGGAACTCCAAGGTTCCTAGTCTGTGGCCTCCTTACTGACTTGGTTGTGGGAATTAATGAGGCAGGAATTATAAAATATGCAGTTATTTGGTTTCTGGAAAGCCCCATCCACAACTACATATAAAATTAATTAGATGGGTTAAGAAATTCAGTTGGGAGAATCTTTCAGAAGGATGCTTACAGGGAATTTAGTAATTGAAATCAGAAAGCTTGGAAAAGGTTTGCTATAAAAAATGGCTGTGCTGCACTTACAAACAAAAGGCAGCCTGGAGCCCTAGGGAATGTCAGCGCTGCTCAGGGCGGTGGAGGTAGTCCCTTGGCTCCTTGTCAGCTGTCTTTTGCGGCAGTGCCTTGAAGTGCAGATCGTGGGGCAGCACAGGGTAAAGCTCAGGCTGCTCACAGGGTACCCACAATTACGGCAGAGGCAGGTCCCTTCAACAGGCAGGTAAGATCTGACTGCCAAGAGCAGGGACTGTGTGCTTCCTTGACACCATTCTTGTAGATGCCACTCAAGGTCCGACTCAAGGACTGACTCCAGGTCGAAGTCAAGGCCCAAGTCCCAAGTCTGACCCTGGCAGTCCATGGCTAGCAGTCCCTCTTAAAGGCCTCTCAAATTCCCCCTAGATAATGTGTCCCATTGCCATATATATATGCTGGGGTGATTTGCTCTCCCCTGTTCAAGCCTGTGGGGGTGGGGTAAGGTACTTGACACCTACTTCTTTTTTTTACATTCCAAACCCCCGGAACCAGAGGTGTGTGTGGAGAGAGCAGAACAGTTTTACACTCCATTCAGACCTTCCGTGGGGCAGGCACTTGGGTGTGCCCTGCCACGCTACACATGGGCTTACTGTGAGCAATGGAGACAGGGTTCAGTTTGAGATATAAATGCAAACATGCAGATGTCTTACTGTAAGCTTGTGTGTATTGCTGTGTTAAGTGTCTAAGCTTCCATGACAGCTGATGGAGACCTAGTAAATAAACTCAGAGGAGTCTAGAGAGCAATAAGCTATGGCTTAGAATCAACTGGTTAACTGTATCTCTTTTTTAGGCTACATTGAACATTATGACTGCATCTTCATTACATTTGTAACTTCAGTAGACATCCTTGTAGACAATTAATTTAGAAATCTTGATCTTAGAATGGAAACTCTCTGACTTTCTGCAAAAGTGAGTTAAAATTCCTTTAATAATGTTCAAAAGGACTTTTAACATGTGTAATTCTGTGCCCTTAGGTCAACTGTTTTTGTTATATGTAAGTGTGGATTGCAAATATGTTTGCATATTGCCAATTTTGGTCCATTTTTCTTCAGCAGCTTTCCTTGTCATCAGAGAGTATTGAAAATAAGGAAAAATATGTGTAGCCATGCTATTTTATGAGAAGGTATTTGGACATGCAGAAAAAGCATACCAAATAAAAACTTAGTGATATGCATGAGGAAACCTCTAGGTTTTCCTGTATCCAAGTTCTTAAATTCCAGTACTGTTGAAATAGATGCTGAATTTTCTGTGGCTAAAATGGAATTTGATTATAAATGCAGAGAGGATAAGATAAAATACTTTCTCTTATGCTTACCTTAAAGAATGTGAGTAATCTCATTTACTTAAATAGAGCAACTCATGAAATTAGTTAATTATGCATGTACTCTAAAGTGCGTTATTGATCAAGAGCTTGATGCATGACTCTGTCGGATGATAACAGAATGTTAGACACAGTCTAGGAAATAGTTTCTTTTCTTGGCTACTCTGAAATAGTCAATCTTTCCAGAAGAAGGCCTTATTAAAATTAATGTTGTTCTGGAAGACCAAAGTCTGAGACAGAATCATGTTGCTATAGAAGAAACAAAAATTGCCTTTCTATCTGCTCTTTAATTTTGTACATCTTCCACATTCTGTACATGTCAGACTTTCATAACACTTCCATGTAATTCCAAAGGTAGTTTTAAAATTAGTATCTCTAGTTCTCATGTGTTCTCTTAGTCTCTGAATTATGCTTATATTTTAAAAATTCTCAGCAATGCCTAATGAGTGGATAAGAAGCAGTGGGCACAAATTGAAACAGGTGGAACTCTGAAGGCAATACAATGCTTTACAATGCTTTGCTTTTTTTTTTTTCCCCATCTCATCAAATACTGGCATAAGTTGCCCAATTTATGGGTTTTCCATCTTTTGAGGTCTTCACAAGCAAGCTAAAGACTGAACAACCCAGTATAGGTGACCCTACTTTAAAGGGTCATCAGTCTGTATGATTTTGGAGCATCTCAGGAGGTCCTTTTCATAGGATTTGGTTGGAAAAGACCTTTAAGATCATCCAGTCCAACCATTATTTAACTCATAGAATCATAGAATGGTAAGGTTGGAAGGGACCTCAAGGATCATCTAGTTCCAACCCCCTGCCATAGGCAGGGACACCTCCCACTAGTACAGGTTACTCAAGGCCTCATCCAGTCTGGCCTTGAACACATCCATGGAGGGAGCATCCACAACCTCCCTGGGCAACCTGTTCCAGTGCCTCACCACCCTTACTGTAAAGAACTTCCTCCTAACATCTAGTCTAAATCTCTCCTCTGCCAGTTTAAGCCCATTGCCCCTTGTCCTGTCATTGCAGGACCTTGTAAATAATCCTTCCCCAGCCTTCCTGTAGGCCCCCTTCAGATACTGGAAGGCTACTATCAGGTCCCCTCGAAGCCTTAACTTCTCTATCAAGTCTGGTGCTAAACCACGACCCTCACCACCATGTCTCTGTCTCTTTGAAACACCTGCAGGGATGGGGATTCAGCCACCTCCTTGGGAACCTTATTTCAATCTTTGAGAATCCTTCCAGTCAACATGTTTATTCTAAGATCCTACCTAAATCTCCCCTGGTGCAACTTGTAGCAATTTCTTCTTGTCCCTCATTACTATGGGGAAGAAACCAACACCTGCCTGGCTCCAACCTCCTCTAAGGGTGTTGTAGAGAAAAAGGTCTCCCCTCAGCCTCCAGAGTTCACAACCCCAGTTTCTTCAACTGCTCCTCACCAACCCTGTTCTCCAGACCTTTCACCAGCTTTGTTGCCCATCTCTGGAACCACTCCACCACCTCAATGTCCTTCTTGTAGTGAAGGGTCCAAAACTGAACCCAAAACTCAAAATGAGGCCTCATAAGCACGAGAGAAACCCGAGAGAAAAATAAAAAAGGCAGTTGAGCAATTTGCACCTGAACATGAAGTACATCAGAGACCTTTCTACACTTCCAGCTATTACTTTAAGTACAGGATAAAACTGCTGCAACAACATAGTTGCTGCAACACCTTAAAAAATTCTGTGATTTTATGTTAGACATGATTTTTAAAAGTATATAAGAATAATTGCTTCACATCTATTTTCCATATTGTTTCCCTCCAACACAGAAGTGAGGGAAAAGTAACACACAAAATATTTGTGGGTTGAGATGAAGAGTTGGGATAAAAAGTTTTATTGAGCAAATGAGATAATAATGCAATGCACAATTACCTTAGCTTAGGCTATTTGCATAAAAAGAGCAGCAAAATGCAGAAAGCAGCATCATAAAACAGAAAAACAGTGAGCTAACCAACTCTGTCCCATCCTGCTACCATCCACATGGGAAAGAACTAATATCCAAAACCCAGAACCCAAAAGCAGCAACCAGAACAGGAAGCCTCTCATGTTGCAGTCTGAGCTTCAAGCTCCAAGATACTTTGCTTCAGCCAGCACTCTCACTTTGAAGCTGGCATGAGGCAGGATGGTTTTCAATAACAGAAGGTTTAAACTCAACCCGTGACAAATATGCAGATTGGGATGTCGGGAACTGAGAATTTATCACATGCTTTTCAAAGAGGAGTTCTGCTGCAACTGGAAAATGTGTCTGTGTTTTCTTCTTGAGACATCTAAATGAAGAAACTGCTAACACATATTCCTGCCTTTTGCTTCCACGTATGCTGTTGTCCGTTATTACACCTTCCCTTACACTAATCTCCTGCTTTCCTGAGTTGCAATGGGCTGAATTTTCTAGAATGGCAATGGTGAGTGTCTGCCTGATGAGTGAGCTGTTGGAGCTTTCCTGGCATGCCAAACTCTCCATCTTGACTGTGATTTCACTGTTGCTTAAGGATGATAGAACTTTTCTCTGTTGGGTGTGTTTTCAGCTATATGAGTTTTATCATCTGGCTGCTTACATGACTGTATAACCCTTTATGGTGTCATAAATTAAACTGCATAAGTACATGCAGGGCAGTAAAGTATGTCAACCTACCTTTTCAGCAGCAGCCTGTGCATATGTTTTCCTAAAGCAGCTGTGGAATTCCATGGTGTGAATCCATGCTGGTTTTGTACATGGATTACGTTTTTTTTCCTTTCTGTAGGAATTCTTCATAGTGGAGGGGATTTTGTATAGCTATATTTCCTCTTTACATGGAGATTTAACCAAAACCATTTGGGCCACCTGCCTGGTACTATAGGCACAACAACTAATTGTCAGAGCAAGGATGCCTATGTAGAGGTGAAGTATTATCAGTCAGCATTCAAATACATGATATTTTATTGAGTTCAATGTGGCATTGAATGACTTCCCATTACATAGCAAATAAATTGTTGTAGCTGTTCCTTAGAGTCATCATTTGGTCCTGCTTGCAAATTTTATTTTCCTGTTCCTCTTAAAGAAGTTAATGGTTCCTCAGTGAGTGCTACTTACATGAAAGGGCAACAGTTTCTAGATTAACTGATTTTATGCACTGGGTATTTTGTTAATAAATGGCATAGATAAAGGGAGAAATATACTTGGCTTGAGAAAAATACTAAGATCTTGTTCAAAAAGACTTGTACGCTTTTGCCTTACTGATGTGCTGTTTTGTAACCCCAAATGTTGAGTAAAGTAGGAGAGGTTAATTAGCTATGTTAGTCTATGCTGTTTGTGCTATGCTGTAAAATAGTTAACTATATTAGTCTCATCTGACTCTTCTGTCAACTGTCATTGAGCGTAGAGCTCTTCTCTGAAAATAGTACTCCACTGTTGGTGTCGGTTGAATAGGTATTCTCTCAGTTTACTTAGATCTAAGTTAAGTCCTCTGAATGATCACCTTCCAAAGTATCACTACCTCATGACATTATTAGAATTTAATTCTCTTATATTCGTAGTCTGAGTCACACAGATTTGCATAAATCAAATGCATAGAATAAGTAATATCAGTGTTTCCAAAAATCAGGCTATTCTCCACATAGAGTGTTGTTAAGTGTTGTAATCTACTTTTAGTTCAATTATTCCTGGTTTACCTCAATGAAAGTCTTCCAGTGTCTGTCTAACGTGCTGTTTAACTTCAGTTATTAAATTTCATTTTATAACTGCCAATAAGGAATCAAAACCTAGCATGTGTAAAAAGGAAGAGACGTCTTAATTTTAGCTACACACAATGGAAATTCTGTAAGTCAGATGACACCTGTAGTAAAAGATAAGTTTCCCTTCAGAGCATTTGTTCATGACAAACTGTTTGCTGTTGATGAAAAGTATGTTTGATGCATGAAGAAACATAGAACCAAGCTATTAAGTTGTTTAGTATTTTAAAGCTGGAATCTACATGGTTCTCTTTTCTCAAGCTCCCATTGTTAATCATAGAATGGTAAGGTTGGAAGGGACCTCAAGGATCATCTAGTTCCAACCCCCTGCCATAGGCAGGGACACCTCCCACTAAGACAGCTCACTCAAGGCCTCATCCAGTCTGGCCTTGAACACCTCCAGGGAGGGAGCAGCCACAAGCTCCCTGGGCAACCTGTGCCAGTGCCTCACCACCCTCACTGCAAAGAACTTCCTCCTAACATCCAGTCTAAATCTCCCCTCTGCCAGTTTAAACCCATTGTCCCTAGTCCTGTCATCACAAGACCTTGTAAATAATCCTTCCCTAGCCTTCCTGTAGGCCCCTTCAGATACTGGAAGGCTACTATAAGGTCTCCTCAAAGGCTTCTCTTCTCCAGGCTTCAGAGCTCCAACTCATGTAGCCTGTCCTCATAGGAGAGCTGCTGCAGCCCTCTGATCATCTTCATGGCCCTCCTCTGGACCCACTCCAACAGTTCCATGTCCTTCCTGTGCTGAGGGCTCCAGAACTGCATGCAGGACTCCAGATGGGGTCTGACAAGAGCAGAGTAAAAGAGGAGAATCCCCTCCCTTGCCCTGCTGGCCACGCTGCTCTTGATGCAGCCCAGGACTCGGTTGCTGTCTGCGCTGCATGCACAAACTGTAGGCTCATGTTGAGCTTTTCATCAACGCAGACCCCCAGGTCCTTTTCCTCAGGGCTGCTCTCCAGCCATTCACCACTCAGCCTGGATTTGTGCTTGTTTATTGGTTTCACGTAAGTGAACAGTGATAACTAAACCAGAACTGCCATTTGATTTTGGTTTTGTTCATGTCATACATTTCTTGAGATTTCTTTAACAATTGTACTGGTTTGAGGCTGTGTTGGTTTGATGCTAATTGTAATATTTTAATGAGAGAAATTAGATCATTGGCTGTGAAAAAGAAAATAATAGTGATGTCCGTATGACCTATATCTACATGAACCTGTGTAACCCAAACTAATCATTCTTTTTCTAACTCCTTGTCTGCCAATCTCACCACTGCATATAAGCCTTCTGAAATAAAGGAATGGGTGGGAAAAACAGGAGGAGAGTAGTGTGGAGGCCTCCTGGGTGGTTTCTGCTGTTCCGGAGGGGTTTTGAATTTCTGTATTACTTTTATCATATATATAGTTATGTATAGTTGTAAATATGTGTATATAATGTGTATATGTGCTTGTGAACTTGTTCTGTGCTGTAAAATACAGCCAGCTGAGTTAGCCTGGTGAATCATGGCAGGGGGAAACTCTCAAACTACCACGGAGGCTAGTTGGAGTATTTTTGTGAGACAAATTAGATCATTGGTTGTGAAGAGAAAATGATGATGTCTGTATCATTCATTGATTTGCTGAGAGGGATTAAAAACTCAAAACATAAACAATGGAATCTTACTTTTCCCTGGGACATTGCCCTCTTCACTTCTCTGTATGGTCTCTTTGTCCTTCAATCTAATTACTTTCTTTTAATCCTGACCTGCTTTGACACCTCACCTGTATTTTTGACAATTAACACTTAAGCTTTGCTGGCTACTAATGGCATCTGCTTTGTTTATGTGTGGGTTTCTGAGGTAGAGAGGGGAGGAAACAGAAGAGGAGGGGTAACCTTGAGCCCTTCTGGGCAGTTTGCTTGGACTGGGAGGGAATTGGGACTTCTGTATTATTTCTGATTTGTGTGTAATTGTAAATACTTGTATAAATGGTGCATATATGCTTCTAAAATTTGCAGTGCTGTAAATACAGCTTCGTCTTACTTCCAGATTGTCTGAGAGAGTCTGGGTAGTTTTAAATAGTGTGCATGGGGGAAAGGTTCCTAACCCATTGCAACAATAGTAAAATAATGCTAACATATCATACAGTTCTCTGGTTACTTAAGTTTATTAAAACATCCATAGCTAACACGTAGTTGATAGAGATTCCCTTAGTTTAAGAATGCCTGCTGTTCCCAACTTTGAACAGTAAAAATTTAGAATCAGATCAAAAGGGTTTATAGTAGATGTAAGAAGACAGCTGGATAAAAATGCAAGCACTTTGTTACCTCTGCAAATGAACACAAAATTGGAAATAATATGAATATATGGTTTATATTATTGTGCATAATACTTTTTTTTTTTTTTTGGGAAAGCAGAACTACATCCAGGTAAGAAACAAAATAAATTACCATAAAATAGAGTTGAGATTCAGAAATCTGTGGTTGATACAGCTTTATAGCACAAGGCAGCCACTCTACCATGTGAAAAATAATTAGTTCATATTCATGACAAAATTCATCTGATTTGCTTTGAAACAGACTGTCCCAGTGACAAAGCTTTTAAGCAGCCTGAGCCTATTAAGCTTTCAAAATATTTTTTAACTTTCTAACACTGTCTAAACATATTACCTAACCTGAAATACAACCTTGAGAGAGGATAAATGGGGTAAACTAGTATTTTTTTTAAAATCCAATAAAGTGCAGTAGAAATAGATTTATAGTAGCATTGATACTTGTAGGAGGATTATGAAATTGGTATAATTATTGTTTGTTTCTGGAATGTACAACATCATTAGAACTACATGAAACAGTAAGAACCTTATATTATTTTTTTCTCTCTGGTACTTTATTTCCTAGTAATGATCACTTCTTCCTTAATATTCTGGCCTCTCTTGTTTTCCTGATACATGACAGTCTTGTGTTTTTGTCTGCCAGTTGTGTTGCCATTGACTGTCTATTTTGAGAGGTATTTTGCCCTTTCTTACAGTCTCACAGGGATTCTTGGATTTTTTTTTTTACCTTTCATTCTTCACCCTATTCATGGGTGACCTGAAGCTTACCTACTCCTTCACTGTTATCTTATGCTAGTGGTTTGCATATTTACTTTTTTGAGTGTGTGTGAACTGACTCCCTTAGTAAAGCTGTGCATTTCAGAGCATCTGTATGACAGCTACCCCTAAGTAGGTGATGACCATTCCTGATACCAAGAATTAATTATTTTTTTTTCTCCCAGAAGCTCTTGATTTTCTTATTTTGTAACTTTTTGTAGCTCAAAGTCCTGCATAGGACTTTTGTGTTCCATGTATTTTTCTAGTACGTTTTCCAGACTATCTGTACTATATTTTCCCCTCAAATAATTTCAAAAGCTCAATTCTTGTTACAAATTTTTGTCTAATATGAATAACACGAGTCTCTTTAAATCAGATGGAATATGTAATTTGCCTTTTCTGTCGTTACTTAGATCTTCCATCATTCAGTTCCTTCATTTTTTTTCCTTTATCCTCTGCAATTGTTCTTGTGGTTAGCCCAAATTAATATGGGCTGTTTTGGTGTGGGGTTGGTTTTTTTTTTGTTTGTTTTGTTTGTTTGTTTGTTTGTTTTTTTCCCTCCCAGCAGTAGTTCAGGAAGTATGATTAAAATAATCTAAGTATTTTAAAGTTCATGTAAATCTGCACCAAATTCTGTCTGCTCTGTGCTTAATTTAAGTTAGTGTTTTTGTAGTCTGAAAGTAAAATAATGCTACATATGCTGCAGTATGTAGGTGAGTATGAAGACATTCTAAAGTGATACCTAACTTGGCATCAGTTATGGGTGAGCAGTTTTCAAATTAAATCCAGTTTTACCTGTCCTCTAGGCTGTCATTAGTGAGCATTATTCTACTAAATCTTTGTTGATTTCAGCTTTTAATCTTAATTTCAAAACTATAATGGAGGGTATTAATGATGTGAGATGGTATTTTTTCAAAATCAATGTTGTTTATTAATTTTTATATTCAGGACTATATGGGAGAACAGTTCAAAATTAATAATTATATTAATTTTGATATCCATGCAGAGATTGTTAATAACTATGAACACTATTTATTAACATTAAATCTCACCAGAAACCTTAGTTACAAGGTTCAAAAACGCACGGTTTGGAAATTTACACATACAGGGAACAGGTAAAGTGGATTAAAGGCAACCAGCATAAGCAAACATTTTTACTGGCAGAGAAGTTTTGTGCAGTCACTTACACTGCTTGCAGTTAATTATTCTGCTTAGCCACTGGATGGATGCAGGAAGCTCCTTTCTGGTTATGGCAGAAGGCAATTAATGATTACAAGAGGCTTGAAGTATTTACTCACAAAAATATCAATGGGACAATACCCAAAGCACATGGCAGGGCTGCTGCCGAGTCGGAAGCTGTTAGAGGCTTTGGAGTTTCCTCAGGCCCCTGGGTGCTTCAGGAAAAAAGGCAGACATCTCTGAGCTGGCCCTGGCTCTCTTGGCAGCAGGCTCTCATGTGCAGGCAGATGTCTTGTGATGTGCAGTCCCGGCACAGTGTCACACTGGCTGTGCAGACTGAACGTGTGGAGGCATCAAAGCCTGATCCTGCTTGTTGGGGTCCCACCCAGCTCAGGATCAATGAGGTAATAAGCAGGCCTGGATACAACAGTAGAGAGCACAATAGCACCAAACCCAATGTGCTACCTGCTCATCCTTTATATCCATTTCAGCCTGAGACTGATGGGCCTTTGGACATAGATTAGCCAATCAGGATGGCAGTTTGCCCATATTAGGTGAAGCTGAGGCTTTTGTCCCCTTTCCTGTGGCCACCACCCCCAGCACAGAGGGAGGAGGAGCAGGAGAGCATACCTGGGCAAGCCAGGACATGTACAAGCCCACCTTTGACCTATTTAGGCCTACCACGACAAGGACTCTTGCTACCATCCTGGTAATTTTTAATAATAATTAGGTTCTTTGCAATAGTCATGAAAACATTATATAAAGGAATAACAGGATCTAGAACACTTAACTAACTAGCAATAATGTGATATTAAACCGTTAGAACTGGAAAGAGGAGTTCTTGCAGTCAGTTGTACCACTTATCCACTAGATGGACTCGGGAAGCTCCTTTCTGCTTTAGGGCAGAAGGCTTGGATTCACTTAACAGAGTTTTGCTAAAGATTTGCTAAAGAGGCTTTTGAGTATTTACTCACAAATATTAATCTCCAAATTCCCCGGGACTAACTACAGCTTCAGACAGTACTCAACCACTTGCAGGGAGTTCTGTCAGTGTCGTCTAAGCTGTTGAGGCTTCTGAACTTCCCAGGCTCTTAATGGGGGTGTAGGGAGAGTAACAGACAATCTCTGACCTGGTCCTGGTTCCTCTTGGACAATCTGTGTCCCTTCCAAGGCTCCTCATCTTGGCAGAAGACTTGCAGGTGTAGGCAGGATGTCTCGTGGATGTGCAGATGAGCGTGACTTGATGATCTTTGAGGTCTCTTCCAACCTTTGTGTTACTGTGATACTGTGATACACTGGCTAAGCAAGCCTATTGCATCAAGGCAGTTAAGGCCTATTCCTGGTAAACTTGAAGCAGTTTCTGGGTAGACGAGCCCAGAGTATTAGGGCTTGTTATTATGCAGCAGGGCTAGCTTATAGGATGGCAGATCATGGCAGGATACAATGCAGTGAGGCAGAGGCACTGCCAGAAGCAGAGAGCACATTAATGCAAAAGCAATGGTGGCAGCACACTGTCTCTACCTGCTCATCTCTTTTTATCAATACAACCTGAGACTAATGAGTCTTTGGACACAAATCAGCCAACCAGAATGGCAGTTTGCCAAGCTTAACCATGTTAGGTAAAGTCAGGGCTTGCTTTTACCCTTTTAGGGCAGAACACAAAAAAATGTATAAACATAGTACCCTTAGGTGTTTACAAGTTTGGACAGACACAGAGGAGACTCTAAGGCACCGGGGGCCTTTGTTTTCCTTTCCCGCAGTTGCTTCCCGCAACAGGAGGAGGGGGAGCAGAAAAACATACCTGGGCAAACCAGGACATGTTTAGGCCTAGTTTGGCCTATTTTGGCCTTCCACAACAATAAATATCATCATCTTTATTCAGTGTGTTTCTGTTCATTTTCCAAAGGAATTTACATCAGAAGGATGTGATATTGCTGTTTTTCAATTTAAATGCCGTCGCATCCATTAAGTTTCAGCACCATTATTTTTAAAGGCAGCATACGTTGTTGAAACTGATTGATTGTGTTAATTTAATCAAACTGTCAAAGCAATCCTTCTTACAACATTCTTCTTCATAAACCCATTAAGAATTTGAACTTGTAAGCCTTTTATGCCTTTCCCTTAGCAGAAAGTAAGCTTGGATCACAGTTAAAAGGAATAGGATTTAGAAATTAGAATAGTCAGAAATATTTAACTGGCAAACTGATATGTAGGTGCGAGACATGAACAGGAAAACCTGTATCATGCCAATTACTCATTAATTAAAATATATTATTAAATATATTATTAAAATATCATTCTTAAACTTACAGCTGATACTTTAATAAAGAACTGAGGTATGTATTTTCTAGACTTGTAAAGATAACATTTCAATTAAAGATATGTTTTGTGGATGGGCTCTTAGCAGTGTCTCAGGAAAAGTCCACATTATCTTCCTGTGTGATGCTCTTTCAACCACCCAATTGAGTCATGTTTGAAAACAAAGGTTCATTAGAAGAATTTAATTTCTAATTGACGTGAGGTCGTTTTTTTCTTGGTGACTTAAATGGAGACATTTCTTTTAGTTGAAATTCTATATGAATTTGACAAAACTCTGTTAGAATCTGGAAGTAACTAAAAAATACCTATAACATTATTTGAGCTACATCTGTTTAAAGGCTAATTAGAACAGAACTGCCTTTGAGTATTTGAAATTACCTATTTATTGTGTTTCTTTGTCCTGAAGTCTGGTATCTTTTTTTTCTCTCTTTTTTTTTTTTTTTTTTGTTGTTGTTATTAAAATTCAGTCATCTGTAATTAGCTCTATTTTAATTGGTAAATCCATTTAAATTAAAAAAAATTCTCAGATGAACTGAGGATTTCAGTGGAGGGGTACAATAAGAGATAAAAGAAGGTGATATGTCTTAAGTGGTACTTTAACCTAGTATACTTTAGATAGTCTCAGTTACTTTAATAGAAATATTGTTACTGAAGAGAAAAGTTTGGGGGGGAAAAAAAAACATTTCAGTGTTGTGTACAGTTCAAGTTTCTTTGGTTAACCTTTCTTACTGTTATTAATATTAACCTAATACAACATTATCAATTCAGAGAAGACAGTGCAAGCCCCTGGGAAATATTATCAGAAATATATATTTTGCTGTATCAGCATTTCTCCCCTTTTTTACTGTGAAGGAACTTATGCCATTGATTAGAAATGTAAGAAAAATCATTCAGTTACTTTCAAATGGCACAGCAGCTGAAGCAGAAATTAAATAGATTTTCCTTTAATTTCATATTTGGACAAAAGAATGTTTGTTATCCAGTAGCATAACAAGTAGAAAGCTTTCATATTAAAATTCAGTTTTTAGACAGATGTCTTCAGTGGTTTCTGTTCATCAGCTTATTTTTCCTACATGTACTGTCTGTTATTTACATGACATAAATGTTACATATTTGGTTTTGAACATGTGTCATTATTTAGTTTCTTCACAATTGATCAGAAAAAGAAGATGAATAACAGGATAAGAAAGCCTGGAACCAATAACAGATCATTCAGAATAAGCATAGAAATTAAGTTATTGTGATGGTTTGGGAGTTCA
>VWZE01026002.1:45225-55362 GCA_013396675.1 Eubucco bourcierii | reverse complement strand
TGGCCTAACCAGTGCAGAGTTCAGGGGGAGAATGACCTCCCTGCTCCTGCTGGCCACACTATTGCTGATGCAGGCCAGGATGCCATTGGCCTTCTTGGCCACCTGGGCACACTGCTGGCTCATGTTCAGGTGGGTGTCAATCAGCACCCCCAGATCCCTTTCTGTTTGGCTGCTCTCCAGCCACTCCCACCCCAGCCTGTAGCTCTGCATGGGGTTATTGTGGCCAAAGTGCAGCACCTGGCACTTGGATTTGTTGAATGCCATCCCCTTGGACTCTGTCCATCTGTGCAGGGGGTCGAGGTCTCACTGCAGAGCCCTTCTTCCCTCCAACCCAGCAACATCAGCCCCCAGCTTGGTGTCAGCTGCAAATTTGCTGGTGACTGACTCAATGCCCTCGAAGTACCTGTTCTTATTTCAAATAACTAGACTGCTTAAAGCAGGTGAACATTTATGTAAAAATAATTTGCATTACAGGAAAGTTCTTAATATTAAATCAGTTGCAGAATAATTTGTTTTTGCTAATGATTGGGATTTAGTTTGCACCTTGTAGGGTAAGTCATATCTTTAAGGATAGTTCTGTGAGTAGCAGCAGTTCTGATGCTGGTGCCACGCAGCTTTGATTTTTTTCCACCATGTTTTTGGCCAACTAATTAGTGTCAAGTCAGTACTTGAGAAGACATTAAAATGTTTAAATTCAAATTATATTACTTATTTCAGATAGAATGAATAGGGTCTCAGTTAGAAGGAACTTCAGAACAAAGTTCTTTCCATCTGAACAATCATGTCTGAATAATTGAAGGCCAACTTTAAGCCTAGCTAAAAATAAAAGAATTCTTTGCTGTAATTTCTGTTATTGGATGTAGATGAGGCAAAGGTGAGATTTAAATTTTGTTATCCCAGATGTTCATGCCTTTGAAAATAGTTTGGAAGATTTTGCTCTAATCTGCCATTTAACCTACGAAAAAAGAAATAGCCTGCAGATTTTAGACAGCATTTTTTCTGCTTCACCTGTTCTGAGGCTGAGGGCACAACTTGTCTGTCACTTTTGTTTTTATCTTAATGCTACTCCTCCTTAGGCTTTCCATAACAGATCATTCAGTGCCTCCTTAACTTCTCACACACAAGGGGCATTTTAAGTTAAGGTGGGGGACATCTGAGTAAATAAAAGATGCAAAATTAATTTTCTGGAAAATAGCTAGAGAGTTTTGAAATGACTGTTGGAGGTATCATCATCTTGCGTCCTCTTACAGCTTGAGTGATTTAATCACCTAAGTACTTCTTTGAGGAGCGAGCTGTGCTGGTTTGAGGGTAATTGGAATATTTTAATGGAGAAAATTGTAATATATTACGTGAAAAGAAAACAATGGTGATGTCTACTTCACTCATAGGCTTGCTGACATGTATAAGAACACAAACATAGATAAGACAGTCTCTCGATCTCTCTCTGAGAGCCAGTGGATCCTCTCCTCTCTGCTGAATAATCTAACTAACCACTTTCCTTCTAACTCCCCTGGCCAATCCTCAAACTCACCTTGCACGTAAGACAAACCCTGGAGCAAGGTAGAGTGGTGGGGAGAAGGTGGAAGGGTGGTTGGGAGCCCCTCCTGGGGACTCTGATTTCTGGGAGGGGTGTTGTGTTTCTGTACTACCTTTAACTTGTATACTTCTGTAAATATTAATGTTCTGTAAGTATTGTGCTAAGCTGTAAATAGAGCTTCAGTCCTTAACTTCCAGCTGGTTGAGTCTAGTCTGGGTGATTTTACAAAGTGGGTGGGGGCAGGGAACTCCCAAACCATCACACAAGCATACTTAGTTAGGACTAAGGGTTCTAGGAGAGTGTATGCTTCAGTGCAATACTCATGCAGGAAACAAAACACCTTGTATGCTTGTTTTATACTGTTAGAGGAAGTAAAGGACATGGTGATGTTCAGTGTTAATTACATTGAGATCCTCCAAGTCGTCACATAGCGCCATGGCTTGGTAAGATAATTAGGGACCGTATTAATGGCTCTAACTGAACTGCTTTATTCTTTAATACACTAATTATGCTGAGCAAAAGAAAATACAGCTGTAAGTAACCATCCGCTTTCTAAAACCCAAACAGTGGAAATTACCCTGTTATTGATGGGGACTTCAAACGTTATGTGTCTGTTATTTGTTAATGCACTTAAACCAGCCTAGAGTACTCCGTTAAGTCTTGCTGCTGGTTCTGCTGTTCTCATCTCCAAACATGATAGGAGCTTTCAATCTTAGGTAGTTACATAGAAGAAAAACTTACAGAAAGTATTTGTTTGTTTTTTTCCTAACAGAGGATCCATAAGTATGCATATTAGATTGGGGCTTTGCATATCATTCTTCACCATTATATTATCACAGTAGCTGATTATCGCTGGTAGAATTCATGGTTACATTACCCCATCCCTGTTCTTGCTGTATTCTGCCTAGCTACATTAGTAGGTTAAAAAGAAATTGTTTGCCCTCTACTTTGAGGAATTCAAAGCAGCAGATGAAGTAATGTTTCTCCAGTAAGTACAAACAACATATAATGGTCACTCATTACTGCAACAGAGAAGAGGCTTATTAACATGGGAAATTACAGGAAAGAAATCAATAAGGTTTTGATAGTTTCACTCTGCATAGTTTTTCTAGGTTCTTTTCAAAATAATAGAGTAATAAGGGTTGCAAAATGTAATTGTTCTCCCTATATAGAGTTCACTATCACCTGGCATTTGTATCAAAGGCATTCTCCAAAAAAAAAACCTGCCTTACTGCTCTTTTGTAAATACCCAATTTAGTAGAAGAAATGCCTACAAGTCATAAAAAGCTCCGTTCCTTTTCTATGATCTAGCAACATTTTTGTATGTGGAGGTAATAAGCCACCACCTATGAGGAGAAAAATAACTATAAAACTAAAACACATTGCAGTATTGGATGTGAAGGTGTCTCATTAAGTGAGACTCCACTTGACATCCTGGTCATGCTGAATTCTAAAAACCTCATAATTAATTATTTAAATGAACCAGATGAGAAACACTGATTTGTTTATTTATTCTCACCATAGTTTATTCTGGGGAAAAACAGGACCAAAAAAAAAATAAAATCAAATGTACACTTGAAATTAGTTACATTTTAAAAAAAAAAAATTATTTAAATCAAACATATGGGCAAGTGAGGAGGATAGTGATTAAACTCTGTTGTCAGAATGTGGAAAGTTACATGAAATATTCTTCTTAAAACAAAATGGTCAATAGCATCCATTTGTGTTTGATATTGATGAATAGTATTGCCACAGATTTTGAAGGCTGTATGGATAATTCTAACAGAGCAAAATTTTGATCCAAAAATATTCCAGCAATCCCTCTGGCTGGGGTTTCACAGCAGTATTTTTGTGAACTGTTGCCAAGTCGTTGCTTGCTGGAGTAGAGAGGCCAACTATTAAATAGTTAAGAAAACTGGGTGGTGAATGGCTGGAGAGCAACCCTGAGGAAAAGGACCTGGGGGTCTGGGTTGATGAAAAGCTCAACATGAGCCTGCAGTGTGCACACGCAGCCCAGACAGCAACTGAGTCCTGGGCTGCATCAAGAGCAGTGTGGGCAGCAGGGCAAGGGAGGGGATTCTACCCCTTTACTCTGCTCTCGTCAGACCCCACCTGGAGTACTGTGTGCAGTTCTGGAGCCCTCAGCACAGGAAGGACATGGAAGTGTTGGAGCGGGTCCAGAGGAGGGCCACAAAGATGATCAGAGGGCTGGAGCAGCTCTCCTATGAGGACAGGCTGAGAGAGTNCAGGTTGGATGAGGCCTTGAGTGACCTGTGCTAGTGGGAGGTGTCCCTGCCTATGGCAGGAGGTTGGAACTAGATGATCCTTGAGGTCCCTTCCAACCTTACCATTCTATGATTCACCTACTTTTCAGCATATATCTGTCAAAACTAATAGAACACTGTAACATGAATAATTTTTTTTAACATTCCTAGCAGAAATAGGGTATATGAACACAGTTCTTGTAGAGGTTTTGTTTAAAGTAGCACTTTCTATAAGGAATTTATAGTGGACCCTAGGAGTTGAGATAATGTTTGGTTTTTTTTAATCATGTTTTGCTGTATCAACCATAACTTGCTGTTATGACCTGAAAATTTTCATTACAGATGAAAATTACATGAAGTATCTTTGGATCAAATTTGTTTTTAATGCAAAGCTCAAACCAACCTATAAATTGTCATATTGATTTAGGAATGTTTGCATTAGAAATAGTGACTTATGGAGCTTACATATAAGTAAGTTGGGGTTTTATATTTGTTTAGGTTTAAAGATAAATGATTTGCCTTTATTGGTGTGTTTATTATCAGAACAGGCTCAGATTAGACAAGTGCTGTTACTCACTACTATTAGGATCATCCCTTTGGGAGTACTCATCTGGAAACAAAAACAATGATAGAAGATAATCCAAAACGCACTAACTCAACAAAAATAACTGTTTGATGAATATTCCTAAGTACTGTAACATACTGCAACTGCAACGTACTTTTAAACATATATCGTGACTGAATTTTAAAGAAAATCAAAATTTCATTGTAGAACTGTCTCTAAAACCCATAGGTAAGAGAAGGTTATAATCAAACGTGAGTTTATAGGCTACTATGTACAACAAAACTACCTGCAATCCTTGAAGCATTCCAGTGTCTTTTAGAATGGTAACACTTAGGTAACCTCAGTATAGTGTCATGTCATAATACTCTTTCACTGTGAGGAAATGACACCAAGCTGGATGACACCAAGCTAGGGGCTGATGTTGCTGGGTTGGAGGGCAGAAGGGCTCTGCAGCGGGACCTCGACCGCCTGGACAGATGGACAGAGTCCAAGGGGATGGCATTCAGTAAGTCCAAGTGCTGGGTGCTGCACTTTGGCCACAACAACCCCATGCAGAGCTACAGGCTGGGGTGGGAGTGGCTGGAGAGCAGCCAAACAGGAAGGGATCTGGGGGTGCTGATTGACACCCACCTGAACATGAGCCAGCAGTGTGCCCAGGTGGCCAAGAAGGCCAATGGCATCCTGGCCTGCATCAGCAATGGTGTGGCCAGCAGGAGCAGGGAGGTCATTCTCCCCCTGGACTCTGCACTGCTTAGGCCACACCTTGAGTCCTGTGTCCAGTTCTGGGCCCCTCAATTTAAGAAGGACATTGAGGTGCTTGAGCGTGTCCAGAGAAGGGCAACGAGGCTGGGGAGAGGCCTCGAGCACAGCCCTATGGAGAGAGGCTGAGGGAGCTGGGATTGTTTAGCCTGGAGAAGAGGAGGCTCAGGGGAGACCTTCTTGCTGTCTACAACTACCTGAAGGGTGGTTGTAGCCAGGAGGAGGTTACTTTCTTCTCTCAGGCAATCAGTGACAGAACAAGAGGACACAGTCTCAAGCTGTGCCAGGGGAAGTTTAGGTTGGAGGTGAGGAGAAAGTTCTTGCCTGAGAGAGTCATTGGCTACTGGAATGGGCTGCCCAGGGAGGTGGTGGAGTCACCGTCCCTGGAGGTGTTCAGGGCAGATTTGGACGTGGCACTTGGTGCCATTGTCTTGAGGTCTGTGGTAATGGGTTGGACTTGATGATCTTTGAGGTCTCTTCCAACCTTGGTGATACTGTGAAATGTGATGTTTTAAGTAAGTTTGGTAGTGAGAAATCACACCTTGCAAAGCTGTAAGAGCCAATACACGTAATGCACCTGGTTGATGTGGCCTAATGAGATTGATGAAAACAGTGAAGAAGGATCTTCATAGAAGGTTAGTGAAGAAAAAACATGGCTGTTAAATAAGAAGAATGCCCTTGGATGAATAATAAATGTCTGAAAGATAGAAAACAGATAGTAGGAATGAGGAGGTATGTGTCAGAGTTAAAGAAAATCACATGTAACTTTTAAATATTTTTTTCATGAGGCTTTTAACTGTTTCTGCTGAAGTCATTGGAAAATGGATAAAGGAGTAAGACAGGAGTTTGCTGACATGTTATTGAGGATAGTAAAGATGAGAGGTTGCTGACAAGGAATTGCAGGACAACTTGGCACTGTAAACAATCAGGCAGTAAATAACAGGTAAAATTCATAGAATCATCATACAATCATAGAATGGTAAGGTTGGAAGGGACCTCAAGGATCATCTAAATCTCCCCTCTACCAGTTTAAACCCATTGCCCCTTGTCCTGTCGTTGCAGGACCTTGTAAATAGTCCCTCCCCAGCCTTCCTTGTAGGCTCCCTTCAGATACTGGAAGGCTACTATCAGGTCTTCTCGAAACCTTCTCTTCTCCAGGCTGAAGAGCCCCAACTCTCTCAGCCTGTCCTCATAGCAGAACTACTCCAGCCCTCTGATCATCTTTGTGGCCCTCCTCTGGACCTGCTCCAACAGTTCCATGTCCTTCCTGTGCTGAGGGCTCCAGCACTGCACACAGTACTCCAGGTGGGGTCTGACAAGAGCAGAGTAAAGGGGCAGAATCCCCTCCCTTGCCCTGCTGGCCACACTTCTCTTGGTGCAGCCCAGGACTCAGTTGGCTGTCTGGGCTGCATGTGCACACTACCAATTCCAGGTGGCCAAATAGGAAGTGATAGTGTGTGTGTGTGTGTGTGTGTGTCTGTGTTTGGAACAATCCTAACTTTGCTAGTGTAACTATAGACTCCAAGTTGGGTTTCTGTGCTTAAACATGAGGAAGAAAGAAAGATAAAAGAAAATCAAAGGCTAAGAATTTCTGGAAAAAAATAAACATGGTTATGCAGCAGTACCTTCTTTCTGCATATGACATACTATATAAAATTCAAAACTAATTTCAGAGTCAGAAATTACAGGAAAAGATGCTTAAGAAGCAAAGATAATGGAACTGGTATATGACTAACAGTGGAATCAACCAGAAAAAAATCTAGTCTGCAAAAGAGTAGAAAAAGTGAATGGACTGAAAGAGATGAATAGGAAGTGATTGTTCATATTCTCAATGTGTTAACTGAACAGTTTTCAATTAAACTAGCAGGTGTTTGGTTTAAAAAAGACACAGGACTTTGTAATTACCAAAATGCTTACAGTGGGAAAAAGCTTTGAGCAGATAAATAAAGACAAATCCATTAACAATTATTAAATGGATATATTCTATAACTTACGTAAACACGTCTCTGAGCACAAAAATCATCGAAGAACATTCTAGGGATGTACTGCTGTGGGCTTACATTCTTACACTCTGAGTCATCTGGTGCTGATCATTTTTGGTGGTAGGATAGTTACCCTGATGGACCTGTATGTGGTATATCTCTGCTGTGTTTCTTCTCAGACTGGAATGCTGTGTCTCAGTTTTGACAGTGAATATGAGCCTGTGCCTAGGAAGACAGAGCTCCTGATGGTGGAAAAGATAAATTTTGGAGCAGCAACCAACACGTTTCTTTTCCATGGTGATCTTGTGCAGACTTCTTTATCTTTCTTCTGTCATAAATTTCTCGGATGAGTCTGGAAACAATGCTTAAACCTCTTTACAGCTAAACTATCTGCTCTTTATAATGTGCTAAACCCAGGGTTACTTAAAGTTGCTTTATTTGTCTGTAGTCATAAAGTGTTTGAATGTTCTTGTATCTTTGTGTGAAATGTGATGGTTTCCTGCTTAACCCTGGCAGATTTTCATAGCACTAATTGAGTAATAAAAAACCTCACCTTATATTGTATTTATCAACAAATATAATACCATGAAACACTACCCTCCCTAAATGCTGGAGTATCCAATGTATGGAAGCAGGTTAGACCAGTCATTAAGTAGACAATAATCAGTCTAGTCATGCCATAAAACTTGTATTCTTTTGGTAAATGTCTAATTCAAGAAGCTTGGGGAGTGCAGTATAAAGAGTGCTTTTCCTTTCAGCTGCAAAAGAGATCCAGCATTTGCAGTGCAATGAGATATTTGTGATGTTAACAGTCTAAAATGATTTTTATTGGTAATGACAGGTGGTTCTTAGGTAATGTGTTCTGAGTCATCTGTAATATGTGCAGAATAAGTCTTCTGGAAGGTCGTACGTCTGTCTTAAGATCTTCTGCTAAAATATTTAAATCAAGGTCGTTGTTTATATTTGAGTTTAAATAGGTTTTAGCAGGTAGCCCATGTTTCTGTGCAGTTAGAGATCAAACTGTTTGTAACTTCAAAAGCTACAAATGGAAAAGTATAATAGGTAGCAGGTGTTAGAAAAGACAAGACCATTATGCATTAGCTGCTTTGCTCAATTTCTAAAACTGTCTAAAGCTATCCATTTGAAATACTTTGTAGCCTAGATTTATCTCTGGAGCATGATGAATTTTCATCTCTGTAGGGAGATGTGTGTTTTTCCTCTAATGAATTGCATATTTAAACCTATTTGGTTTCATTTAAAATAGCTGAAGAAAATTGTAGTAAGGGAAAAGAAGAAAGGTTGACCAGAAAAAGTACCGATTCTTGTATACTTTCAGTGATTTTTCTGCTACTCCTCAAAAGCTTTAGTTGCCAGGGGCTGTGTTTGTTTGTTCGTTTCAAAGTGTTTTATCTTGACTTTCTGGCTATGGAAGAATTTTATTTATTATGTGCTAATAGAGTTAATTCTTGGTCTNCCACTGATCTAATTTGACTACCTGTGTACTACTGTTTTGTAAGTCAATGAGAGCAAAATAAACAGTCTTGTCAACCACAAATTGACTTTGAGAGTTAAAGTGCTGCTTTCAGACAGATTTCTTTAATCCTGCCCCCTTCCTCCCTATGTTTTCCAAGAGCTGATATAATGGTGGAGGATTGGTGAGATGGTGGCAGGATTAATATATGTTTATACCAAACCAAGTTCCATTTAGTTCCCTGTTTTTTTGCTCCCATCATGTAATTCAAGAAATGTAAACATTTGTTATATTTGAGGATGATAACAGATAATCCAATACATAAAATGCCCCAAATAATAATTGTTACTTTAAATGACATTTTCCTTTCTACAAACTAAACGTTCTCCCTACTTCTTCATCTGCAAAAACAATTTTCCACCTTCTTAGTCTGCTTTCAGCAGTATTTCTGTACTTTATGTGGTTGGAAATCTCAATCCAATTTTATTTGCCTCCATCCCATAGCTATCATTTTTCTTCCTTGCTTTCCTCTTTGATTGCAAATGCTCAGGCTGGTGCCATGCTTTTCCATTACCCATTCTTCAAAACAGAACTAAACACAGATCATAGTTCACAAGGTAATGGTGAACTGAGCTGTTTCTTACTATGCCAGAAATTCTTCACCAGCGACAGCACATATTTCAACTTAAAAGTGGGCTCCTGGTAAATATATTGTGTTCTTGTATAGACTGCTGATTTAGTCCTAGTAAGTCTTTAGACTCATTAAAGTCATGCTACTCAAGTAGAGTATTTTTCTAGAGTAGAAGGAATACCACAGGATTTTATAATCAGAATCTTCCTTTTCTGGTTCCAAAACATACTGATTCTTTCTTTCAGTTCCAACTAGGCTTTTAAATGTAAAACTTTCCTGCAAATTATTTGCATTATCTGTTTTCTCTCTCTCACTGATTTGGTGGACAGGGTGATCTGTAGTTTCTGTAGCTGCTAACATGGTATTTGTACCAGCCCCCTGTAGTACACTGTGCACTTCTGTCAGTCAACATAAAGGATGAGAAGGAAAATTAGGAGAGTGTCTTTTCTTAACCACTGTGATAGCAGTGAAGCTATTTTATTGCACCGTTACAACTGTTATGTGAAATATTTTAAATGCTCTGCTAGATAAAGTAGCAATAACACAGATCTTTTTTTTGTGTAAAGTGTTGGTTTTTTTTTGTTAGAAGTTGTTCTGATGAAATAAAGTGAAGTGAAACACTGCTTTTCTAAAGAGTAGCCCACCATTTTGAAATGACCACTAGAGAATATGAAAACAAAATTGTTAAAAGAACTACAATTAGATCTTATAAATTATGGTGATAGCAGCATTTGTCATATGCAGTTTCATTTTATAAATACAATTTTAAATGTTGTTTTAATAAGATGTTATATAGCATTAGTTCACGTTCATCACATTGGTAATTAAATATACTTATTTAATTAATATATAATTTAATTAATCTATAAATATTTAATTAATAATTATTATTTATATTCTGGGTTGATTAAAAGCTCGACATGAGCCT
>VWZE01026002.1:30376-42687 GCA_013396675.1 Eubucco bourcierii | reverse complement strand
CCCAACCTTCCTTGTAGGCCCCCTTCAGATACTGGAAGGCTGCTATCAGGTCTCCTCGAAGCTTTCTCTTGTCTAGGCTGAAGAGCCCCAACTCTCTCAGCCTGTCCTCACAGCAGAGCTGCTCCAACCCACTGATCATCTTCGTGGCCCTCCTCTCCACAAAGTGNGGGAATTTTATGAAGTGACTGAATCTGCTGACTTGAACTAGAAGAGAATGCAGTAGATCTGAGTACAAATATGAGTTGTTGTTGGTCTTTTGTGATACACTATGTATTTTTTTTTCCTTTAGTAGAAACTCCTAATTTAGTCAAATAGCAATCAAGTTCTGTGTGTTTTTTTAATGCTTAATAATTTCCATTTTTTTTGTTTCATAACNGCTCTCCAGCCATTCACCACCCAGCCTGGATTTGTGTTAATTCAAATATGAGAAATGGATGCATACCTCACCTTCTTTCCTGTTACAGGCAACAACTCTGAATGAAATTGACATAGATGAAATGCNTTAAAAACTTCTAATAGTAGTAGAGTTCGGTCTTAGCAATGGAGATGAAGCACATGTTCATGCCACACTGCTGAGCTAGACAGTGCAGTATATTATGCCAAGTATAAGCTAATGGGTAATATCAGAAATGGAAAACTCAATGGAAAACATGTTTGTGATACAGAGAGTGACTTTGCTGTCATTTGTAGCTATCTCTGAATGCCATGAATATACACTTAGATTATATCATGATCAGAAGTTGTGTATTGAAAGGATTTTATTTTTTTTTCTCTAGTCTGAACCAGAGGGGTTTTCTCACTTCCACCTGTATGTCTGTGCTGCCTTCCTTGTTAGGTGGAGGAAAGAGATCCTGGAAGAGAAAGATTTTCAAGTAAGTAAATTGGATGTTTTTTAAGGATAGGGTGGTATTTATTAAATTTAGCTTCCTAGCATTATTTGAGGATGAATTTATGATAAAATAGTATCACTTTCAGCAAGAATGATTGTTTCTGTTAGAATTCTTCCCAGACTGTTGTTACTGAACTGACTAAAAGCAGTAGATGTATTCTCTTTTTTTTATT
Source organism: Eubucco bourcierii (assembly GCA_013396675.1). NCBI lineage: Eukaryota > Metazoa > Chordata > Aves > Piciformes > Ramphastidae > Eubucco > Eubucco bourcierii. The sequence continues at coordinate 41,625 of VWZE01026002.1, read as the reverse complement.
CTGGAAAACAGTGCAAAACAAACAAACAAACAGAGTGTCTCAGCTGAGACACTTCGAGAGGATGATTTCTGGAGATTCTGTTGCAATTACATCCTTGGTATTTCAAAAAGATTTTCTGAAAAGGTAACTTCATGTGACAGTTTGGGAGTTCCCTGCCCCCCCCACTTTGTAAAATGACCCAGACTAGAACTCAGTCGGCTGGAAGTTAAGGACTGAAGCTCTATTTACAGCTCAGCACAATGTACAAGCAAATATATACACTATAGACAGGAATAGTTAGAGAAATAGACAAGTTAAAGGTAATACAGAAACACAACTCCCCTCCCAGAAATCAGAGACCCCAGGAGGGGCTCCCAACCACCCTTCCACCTTCTCCCCACCCCTGTACCTCACCCCAAGGTTTGCCTTACACTCAATCTAAGTTAGGAGGATCGGCCAGGGAGGTTAGAAGAAAAGTGGTTAGTGAAAGTTAATCAGCAGAGGAGTCAGAGCCAGAAGCTGCTAGATCCAGCAAGAGTCAGACAGAGACTGACTTATCTGTATTTGGTTATTATTCCCAAACAATTCTTCAGCACGCGTTTGAGTGAAGTAGACACCACCATGTTTTCCTTTCACAGCCTGTAGTGTAATTTTCTTTATTAAAATATTCCAATTAGCCTCAAACCAGCACACTGCATTTTTTCTTTAATCTTCTGTGCATCACTGGAGTTCTTATAATTTCTCATCTGTATAATATAACAGTATAATATAACGAGATAGTGTTCATTCTTTAATAAAGCTAGGCAAGCGGTTTGCTAAATAAGGAAGCTGCTTTTCAGTAGGGAAAAGGACTGCAAGAGTATTTACTTCAGGTTTCTACATTTCAACCCCTGACATTTTTCCAGTAAAGGTCATATCAGGGACTTGTTTAGAATGGGATTTGAATATGGTAAATAGACAAATAATTTGTATACCACTGTAGAAGTTCAGTTATATTTGTGAACTGTTGACAGCTACTTTCATAGAAATAAGTTGAATTTTACCCTGTGATACACATGTGCCTGAAAGGCATTGGAGTCCTGTTTACAGACTGACTGTAAACAAACCTTGCTGCAAAGCCCTCACCATTGCTTGCCCTGGGGAAGTGGCCCCATTACCAGCTTATTTTCTCTCCGTCTGACTGAACTCTGTTGCTCTGTACAAATGAACCAGTGTGGAAATTTTTGTATCGCTTCAATCTCTTTTATCTTTCTTCATAAAAGAATTTATTCAGAGCATTTTAACTGTCCTTGCCTATCTTTGCAATAAATAAATGCCTAAGGGCACAACATAGCAATTTATACTACCTGCTAATACTGTCAGTTTTTTCTCAGTTTGTGGTATATTGTCAAAAACAACTTTAGTTGTTCAGTTGTTTTTTGGTAGCCATGCCTCTCAACTACAGTTGTTCACTGTTAATCCTCCCTATTAAATTTTACCTGTTGATTTCCTGCACCAAAATTAATAATTTCCTCCTCTCTACTGCATCTATTACAACAATGCTAAATAATAAACTCCAGGGGTAGTAGTATGACAATTAGTTTTATTCTCCTTATGTATATTCCAATTTGTTCACTTCTTTAATAATTAAGTATTTTTTTTAATGGTTTTATTTCTTTATAGGCTATGTAAAATAGACTGTAAAGTACACATAGAATCATAGAATGGTAAGGTTGGAAGGGACCTCAAGGATCATCTAATTCCAACCCCCTACCATAGGCAGGGACACCTCCCACTAGGACAGGTCACACAAGGCCTTGTCCAACCTGGCCTTGAACACCTCCAGGGAGGGAGCATCCACAACCTNTCCCTCCCCAGCCTTCCTGTAGGCTCCCTTCAGATACTAGAAGGCTACTCTAAGGTCTCCTGGAAGCCTTCTCTTCTCCAGGCTGAAGACCCCCAACTCTCTCAACCTGTCCTCACAGGAGAGCTGCTGCAACCCTCTGATCATCTTCATGGTCTTCCTCTGGACCCACTCCAACACTTCCATGTCCTTCCTGTGCTGAGGGCTCCAGAACTGCACACAGTACTCCAGGTGGCGTCTGATGAGAGTAGAGTAAAGGGGCAGAATCCCCTCCCTTGCTCTGCTGGCCACGCTGCTCTTGATGCAGCCCAGGACTCAGTTGCTGTCTGGGCTGCATGTGCACACTACAGGCTCATGTTGAGCTTTTCATCAACCCAGACTCCAAGGTCCTTCTCTCAGTGCTGCTCTCAGCCATTCACCACCCAGCCTGGATTTGTGCTTGGGATTGTGCCTACCAAGGTGCAAGACCTTACACTTGACCTTGTTGAATTTCATGAGTTTGACCTGGGCCCACCAAAAGCGTTTAAAACTATGTTGATCCTAACCCCATATTTTTCACATCTAAAAGAAGGTAACTAATTTTCTCACTGTAAAGTGATTATCAAATCATGATAGAAGTTGTCTTCATTTTAATCTATTTGACAAGTTACTGTTCTCACTGCTGTCTATTTGGGCACTTACAATAGAACAGTCTAGACCTCAGAAACATAAGACTTGCAGGTTAACATGAGTTTTAGCAATGGACAGTTGAGAAGAAAGGTGATTCTTTATCTGTCAGTCCAGAGCAATTTACAACATTATTTTTAGAAGTTGTCCCATGCTTCTGTCTTATGAAGACTAGGACCTCTTGACTTCCCACAGATTATTCCATACCACTTATCCTTATAAATTGGTGCTGACCAGTGTAAAATGCAGTATGCTGGAGAATGAGGATAGGTATTTCAAACTGCACTGTCCCTAGAGAAAAAAAAATAATTTTATGAAGCTGGTTATGGAGGAAATGTCAAATGTTTTCATTTTGTTAGGAGTTTATAGTTACCTATATATTGTCCTGTTCAATAAGCATAACAGTAACCTGTCTCCTAAGCTTTGAGCACATTTCAAAATTTGCTATGACTGCAGTGCTGTGTAACGAGGGCAAAAATTACTACATGCAGTTTTTTAATTTTCCAGTCACTTTTTGATAGCAGTGAAACTATACCAATATGTTTTCAGGTAGAGGTTTTAAATATTTCATGGCTATATGTGATAAACATTATTGAAAAGAATGATAGTGGTTCTGTTACTGTTGGGGCTGCTTATTCTCTCATGGCTCTCACTTGTAAAGACAGTGAGTGTGCTTTGCTAACATAACTCCACAAAGCCAGAGACAGAAAGCTAGTTTGAGTGGCTCTATAGCTCTATTCATACTTCAGGGTAGCAGGTTTTACTTCACGTGTAGGGGAACAGAGAACACAACAGGCAGACAGTAAATGGGAGAACTTTTATTCTTGGCTTAGATTTTGCTTTATAACCTATGTGATGTTTTATAGGATCAGACAGATCATTCTTACAGAGTCATAGAACGGTAAGGTTGGAAGGGACCTCAAGGATCATCTAGTTCCAACCCCCTGCCATAGCCAGGGACACCTCCCACTAGCACAGCTCACTCAAGGCCTTGTCCAACCTGGTCTTGAATATCTTCTGGGAGGGAGCAGCCACAACCTCCCAGGGCAACCTGTCCCAGTGCCTCACCACCCTCACTGTAAAGAACTTCTTCCTAACATCCAGTCTAAATCTCCCCTCTGCCAGTTTAAACCCATTACCCCTTGTATTGTCATTGCAAGACCTTGTCAATAGTCCTTCCTAAGCCTTCCTGTAGGCCCCCTTCAGATATTGAAAGGCTGCTCTAAGGTCTCCTGGAAGCCTTCTCTTCTCCAGGATGAAGAGCCCCAGCTCTCTCAGTTTGTCCTCATAGGAGAGCAGCTGCAGCCCTCTGATCATCTTTGTGGCCTCCTCTGGACCTGCTCCAACACTTCCATGTCCTTCCTGTGCTGAGGGCTTCAGAACTGCACACAGTACTCCAGATGGGGTCTGATGAGAGCAGAGTAAAGGGGCAGAATCCCCTCCCTTGCCCTGCTGGCCACACTTCTCTTGATTCTTGGCTTGTGGTATTTTTACTGGAGGTATAAATACTCTGTGTTAACTAACTGGCTGCATACTATTGTTAGATTTTAAAAGGAGGGAGGAAAAGCATTAAGTTTAATACAGATTAAAATAATATGTATTTTTTTTTATTATAAGTATGATTTGGGATGTGGGTGCAAAATGCAACATTCATTCAGTTTCTACTATTTCAGCTTAAGTAAAGATGCAAGTAATGAAGACCTTTATATTCGTTCCATACCTGATGATTAAAGAATGGTTCTTATAAAGATTATGTAAATCAGAATACATCAGACTTATTGTTATTCATTCTGCTAACTACAACCTAATTCCAAAATTCTCCTGAATTCTTGAGACATGTGAATGCTTGATACTATTAGGTAATAAAATGTTCAAGCATGGTTTTGGGCATATTTAGAATTAAAATATTAATAGAACACATGGCTGTTAAATTTAATGATGTTGTGTACAGAATATCTGCAAAAATTTATAAGGAAGCATGACTTCAGGGATTAGATTCAGTTGTCAAACTGAATATAATCTGTTAGTAACATTGCACTGATACTGATTTAACTGTTTGTTAAGTCAGATTTATTCCAGATACTCAGTTGAAGTAAATTTTCAGTTTGTTGACATAGCTGAGCTATAAAAATATATTCAATATGCTGAGGTAAGGAATCTGTCTTGCAAATTTTATTTTTAAAGATTTTAAGATACAGGCTTCTCTGTCTGTCTAACAGACATTTTTACCCATGCTGTCATCAACTCACATCTTTATTACTGCAATGTCCTTTTCTTTGGCTTTGACAAATGCATTTTTACTTCATTTATATTCAGCCAAACTGCAAAAAAGCTGTAAAGATCAGTTTTCAGTCCATCATTTTTTCTTGCTTTGCATCTCCTTTAACTCCCTTTTCTTTATAGCACCAAGGAAAACTCAGATGCTTTCTCTTTCAATGCCTTTAATGGACTAATACCGACACCTTCCATGTCATCTTGTATTCAGTGTTGAGCTGCTGACTGCCAGTTTATCAGCCAGTGATGACAGCCTCATTATGCACTGAGCTTGCAGGAAAGAATCTCTGATATCTTGCAGGTTGGCCGTCATACTTAAGTGGAGCACCTAATGCAGATATTCAGTGAGTTTCCTCTAAATCCTTATGTAAGTTCTGTTTTTCTGCATTACTCAGAATAGATTTGACAGGTAGGCTTGAGTCTGTTAATAGCACTTGAGAGGCATATTGACTAGTTTTGTGTTGCTTCTTTTTACTTCTTTACTTCCTTTCTTTTCTGCAAATGTGTTGACTCTTATTTTATACCTGAACCATAAAATCTCTCAGGCAGTTGTTAAGGAGGGGTTGAATCTGGGTTGTCAATGAATTGTAACAAGGCCAATACAAAATATTAGATATTTTATTAAGCAAAGAAAATTCCCCAACTTATTTACAATTCAAACACAGATTCTTATATGTGGTTGGTAAAACTACCTTTGCAGAATGTATATGTATTTAATAAAATTAATTTTAATGATTTTAAGAGACGTCTAGAAAAATGAGCAGCTAGAAAGTCCTGCAGCATAGACTACTGCCCTAAGTCCAAACATAAACTTTCCCCAACTTCAGAAAAGAGAATTTCCTCACTTATTGGAGTCCCAGAATTAATAACTTGAAAGCATAGATGGAAACCAAAAAATGAGGAAAGACACAGTCCCTGCCGCCTGAGACTTTTCACGTGGCGGTGATGCAACATGGCTTTGCCGCTGCTGTGGCTCTGGCAGGTCTATCAAGGAGATGGCGTACGCAAGGTGAATCCTCCGTGACCCTTAAGAGGCTTTCGCAGCGGTCCAGTCGTTTGCGAGGCTCGGCAAAGGGCTCGCCAAGTCGCTGTGTCGCAGATTTGCCTCAGGGCTGTCTCCTGAGTTCGGCCAGCAGCTGTACCAAGTATGGGCAAAGGGCCCTGCAGTCCTCTGGTTTGGCACGACAGACAGCCAGGGTCGGGTCCGCCGTTTGTGGGGAAAAGGCAAGTTCCCCGCTCGGTGATGCCNTAAGAGGCTTTCGCAGCGGTCCAGTCGTTTGCGAGGCTCGGCAAAGGGCTCGCCAAGTCGCTGTGTCGCAGATTTGCCTCAGGGCTGTCTCCTGAGTTCGGCCAGCAGCTGTACCAAGTATGGGCAAAGGGCCCTGCAGTCCTCTGGTTTGGCACGACAGACAGCCAGGGTCGGGTCCGCCGTTTGTGGGGAAAAGGCAAGTTCCCCGCTCGGTGATGCCAGCAATGCCAACAGGTAGCAGACAGAATAATAATCGTAGAAGCAGTGCGCAAAATGAATTGGTTTGGGTTTTTAAGAGGTTTTGACCAGGTGTTTTGACCAATAGCAACCAATCCCAACTCACCTCACCAAAAAGGGAGATGCACGAGCCCAGCATTGTGATCTTTGCTTACTGGTAAACAAAGCAGGGTATATGGTGACTCCAAATATGGAGTTCTGTGGCAGACTGGAGGAGTTTAAGGCCAGGCTGGATGAGTCTCTAGCCAACCTGATCTAGGGTAGGGTGCCCCTGCCCATGGCAGAGGGGTTGGAACTAGATGATCCTTGCAGACCCTTCCAACCCTAACTGGTTCTATGATTTGGAGCATTCTATTTATTATGGATATATTTTTTATGGATATATTTTTTATTTCACTTTTCACATGATCTAATATTTCCATTAAGGTAGATTCTTATATGTGAGCTAGAGTTATTTGAAAGAAGGTTTTGAAGAGATACTATTCTGATTCTATACACCTGTCAGAGAGGGTATTTGCTACAGCTACACAAGGTAAATAATGTAACCTGGCAGCCTAAATGCAGTTTGCTAGGAGAAAATACATCAACTATCCATTGGTCTCAACCTCAGCTATGACACTCTCAATTTAACTGCTCTGTTAAGAAACCTACTCAAAAGCTTCTTCATCTTTTGGTTATCATGAATAACTTGGCTTGATCTCCAGATGTGAGAATATTGTAAATTAAATGCAGAGGTATTTTATTATTCAATCTTTGAGATATTTTATCCTATAGAAATTATCACAGAATTTTAATGTTAACTATAATGGATAGACTGTACCTCATCCAACTGTACATCATCTTCCTTTCACCTTTGCTTGCTTTGTACTAGGAGGAGAAGTTGCACTCTATCTAGAAAGATACTGAAAGATTCTGAACAGTTTATGAGTACACTAAAAGTGGTTTAAGCAGCATGAAAAAGGAAATACAACTTCTCACACTACCCTTTCTTATCTCTGAAACTCGGGTATGGGTTTTGATGATCCTTTTTCTTCTAATGAGGCTGTGGATCTGTTTTTTCCTATTTTCTACATTTCTTCAAAAGCCTGGCTTTAAAAGTGCAAAGCAATTGACAGAAATTCAAGCACCTAATGAAAAACCCTAAATTTTGTTTTGTGTTTTATTCAGCTAGTGCTGTGCATATTTCGATATGTAAATTCTTTTCTTTATTTTTGCTTCATAGTAATACTGTGATCCTCACATCTGACTTGTAAAAAAAATATTTACAAGGTCTTGTAAATGACAAGATGAGAGGCAGGCAATCAGTTTAAACTGACAGAGGGAAGATTTAAACTGGATGTTAGGAGGAAGTTCTTTCCAGTGAGAGTGGTGAGACACTGGCACAGGTTGCCCAGGGAGGTTGTGGAGCACAGAATCACCCAACGTGATCAAAGATCACGTTGGGTGATTCTGTGCTCCACAATCTCCCTGGAGGCGTTCAAGGCCAGGTTGGAGGAGACCTTGAGTGAACTGTACTGGTGGGAGGTGTCCCTGCCTATGGCAGGGGGTTGGAACTAGATGATCCTTGAGGTCCCTTCCAACCTTACCATTCTATGTTTTAACTCATGCAATACAGATAAGTTTTGGCATTTGTATCTGAATTTGAAACGTGCACATCACTTTCTGTTACCCTCTTTCCATCAGACTCTCTCTCCCAGAAGACAGAGTTCCCCCTCTAAATATTTGGAACAGTTGTACATAGTAAAATTGAAAGCTACAGTACAAAGACATTGAATATAGTATATAGTCTGCATTTGCTGCTGTAGGTCAGAGGTTAATCTGTGCTATGATGTAGTCTAGTATTATCAGATAAATTATAGGAGTCATTGAAATCTGAGGCTTACTCTCTCTAAAGTAATTAAGCAAAAATAGCAATCCTAGATAAATAGTAGATAAATAGTAGATTTAGCTGCTTTTGGAAAGAGGTAAATACATAATGACTGCAGCTTCATGTACCTCGGAAGATCTGTCTAGTCTTTAACACAACCCATCTTCTACTCAAGAAAATACAGGGTTGTGTTTAGGGTTTTTTTTATTTGCCTTGTTTTGTGGTTTGGTTTGTTTGCTTGTTCATATCATTAATACTGAAATGGGAGTACAAAACCAGAAAGTAATTTTCAAAATCCATGATGAAGCACACTAGCTCTACAGGGGCAGCACACTGTCTCAGTAGGACTTCTGTGGAATGCAGCATGACAAGTAGAAAGGTGAAAATGTGGTGATGAGAAACAGGACAAGTGTCTTCAGATTATGTTATTGGTATAAAGAGAATAAATATATTTTTTCCCATCATACTTTAAAAAGAATTGTAACTTTTCTCTTTATTCTAAGTGTTGAGATTTACTAACCTTATTTTTATCTTTACCTTGATCTATTCTGAGTGTTGAGATTTAGTAACCTTATTTTTATCTTTCCCTTTATCTGTTTTAAGTGTAATTTCAGGGCATGTGCTTTTTCCATCTCATTGATTACTCAGGAATTTGACAAATCTGACATTTAAAAAAAAAAAAAAAGAAATATACTAGGATGTAGTAACAAGTGCCTTCTTCACCAGGATGTTGGTTGATGTTATAGGCTAAGGCAAATTAAGAGTTAATTGGAATAACCATGGAGAAAGTCCTCCAAAAAAGAGGAACATCTAAAAGGAAACTAGGTTCAGCAATGCTAAAGCTGCACTGGCTGTTTCTAGAGGAGATGTATAAGATGTTGGAGGAGTACAGAGAATCATAGAATGGTAAGGTTGGAAGGGACCTCAGGGATCATCTAGTTCCAACCCCCTGCCATAGGCAGGGACATCTCCCACTAGTACAGTTCACTCAAGGCCTCTTCCGACCTGATCTTGAACACCTCCTGGGAGGGAGCAGCCACAAGCTCCCAGCACAACCTGTTCCAGTGTCTCACCACCCTCACTGTAAAGAACTTCCTCCTAACATCCAGTCTAAATCTTCCCTCTGCCAGTTTAAACCCATTGCCCCTTGGCCTGTCATTGCAAGACCTTGTAAATAGTCCCTCCCCAGCCTTCCTGTAGGGCCCCTTCAGATACTGGAAGGCTACTATCAGATCTCCTGGAAGCCTTCTCTTCTCCAGGATGAAGAACCCCAACTCTTGTAGCCTGTCTTCATAGGAGAGCTGCTGCAGCCCTCTGATCATCTTTGTGGCCCTCCTCTGGACCCGCTCCAACACTTCCATGTCCTTCCTGTGCTGAGGGCTTCAGAACTGCACACAGTACTCCAGGTGGGATCTGACAAGAGCAGCGTAAAGAGGCAGAATCCCCTCCCTTCTCCTGCTGGCCAGGACTCAGTTGCTGTCTGGGCTGCATGTACACACTGCAGGCTCGTGTTGAGCTCATGTTGAGGCTTATGTTGAGCTTTTCATCAAGAGAACTCTTCTAGTGATTGCTAATCTTTCTAATGCACAGTGTTTTCAGCTCTTCCTCATTTCCCGTGCTGTATGTGTAGTAGTGTTGAATGCACTGCAGTTTATCTAATGATCCTTCCACCTTTTTGTGTGGAGAAGTCTCAGTTCCCACCAACTGTTTATCAGGTGTTCATATGGCAATTAACATATCAATACAACTTACAGTTTTGCTGAGGCTAACTTTCTTCACTCAGTTCCAGATTAAGTTACTATTTGAATGGTTTACTTTTGTGATAATCAGGGGCATGTGTTGCAGTTTTAGATGGCATTTGAATGTGAGCGCTGTAAAGTGCAGTGTTGTACTTGGATTTCATGTGCAACATACAGCACTTCATTAACATCTACCCCTTCTTTCATGCAGAACAAAATCTCTGACAGCAGATTTAGTGTATTTGACAGCTGAAGTCATAATACAATATATTCATAGAACTGAGTGCTAACTCTAATGTTTTTCTGTGTTCTTCACAATGAACAAAGCAACTATATGATAAATCAGTTGCTAAATCAAGTGTATGCAACATTAGCTAATACTTGTCCTCCTTATTTTCTAAATATTAATCTTCTAAGTAACAAAAAAAAAATCACCAGGTGTATAGTTCAGTACAAATATTATATGTACATATGATTCATGTTACAGAGACCAGTTAGATTGAAAATGAGTTACATTATGTAGTTAAGCTTAAGGTTCAGTGAAATAAAGCCAGTCCTGTGATCCAGGTCTAAATTAGAAATAAAGTCCCTTGAAATTACATTTGTAGTCAGTGGAAAGATGTGAATGTGAATCACTCACTTCTCATCTCTCCCTCTGAAAATATTTGTTTCACTCTCTTAAATACCAAAGATCTTAGAACTAGAAGAAATTAGAATTAATCTGTTAAATGCTTGCATTTATTGGTCTGAATATCGAATAGTCTTTGAAGACTTCCTGAAGATTTGAATCATGGAATCATAGAATGGTAAGGTTGGAAGGGACCTCAAGGATCATCTAGTTCCAACCCCCTGTCATAGGCAGGGACAGCTCTCACTAGTAATGGTAGAATGTCTCTTTGCAAGCCCAAATAGTTTCCTGTACTGTTACCAGAGGTGCTGTCATCAAGGAGGAGGGAGAGAAGATTTTAAGCATCCAGAAGCAAATCCATTGGAGACTGTCAAATAGGGGGAAAGAGATACTGAACATGATTCCACTTGTAAAACTTGCTAATGGATGGAGAAAAACAGTGGCACATACTGTTTATACTGCTTGAAAGATACTTGTAAATTCTGAATGTTTTAATGAGAAAGAAAAAATAGATGTTTCTTTGTCACACATTCATCCATTCTTTCATTCTTTCCATTACTATCCATTGTCTACATTGACTAATTAGCAGAGCAATCTAAAAAAAGATGTTACTAACATACCACTTAGTCTCTGTCTATCTGCCTTAGACCTGATAGTAGCCTTGCAGTATCTGAAGGGGACCTACAGGAAGGCTGGGGAGGGATTATTTACAAGATCTTCCAATGACAGGACAAGGGGCAATGGGTTTAAACTGGCAGAGGGGAGAT
>VWZE01026001.1:0-11849 GCA_013396675.1 Eubucco bourcierii | reverse complement strand
GGAGGGGCGGGGGGGGGGAGGGTTTGTTGGGGGGGGGGGGGGGGGGGGGGTGGGCAATGTGGACACTTAACTCTGGCCGCCTCGCATGTCACACACTTTGCTGGTTTGCAATCGCCTTGCAGGAAAGAGATAACCGACCCCAAACCCCACCCAGAAATGAACGAAGACAAAGCAAAAAGGACCTCCTGGGATTGTTCAACGTTGGCCAATCGATGGCGTCTTTTCTTTAGCCTTTGGTTTTGGTTTCTTTTTTTGTTTTTCCTTCTCTCCCCACCCCTTCTCCCTTCTTGGTGTTTGGATTGTGATGTGTAAGTCACATCTTAACGGAGCTTTGGTACTTGTGGCACCTCCTTCAGTGCAGTTCGTGTCTGCCTTCTGGGGCTGATTCGAGGACTCTGGGTGACAGAGCACTGGAACAGGCTGCCCAGGGAGGGTTGTGGAGTCTCCCTCTCTGGAGATACTCAAGAACCGTCTGGATGTGTTCCAGTGTGATCCTGCTCTGGCAGGGGGGAGCTGGACCAGATGTGCTTTGGAGGTCTCTTCCAGCCCCTCTCTATGATTCTGTGACTCTTATTTCACCTGACTTCTAAATTTCCAATAATGCATAGTAGCACTTTTTTAGTTTGGTTGTTTGTTTGTTTTTTTTGGTTGATTGGTTTGGTTTTCCCTGCTTTGTTTTTTTGTTCTCCTCCAAGGAAGAAAAGACTGTGGGTTGGTATCTGTGATACTGCCTTGGGAATGCTGGTTCTAGGATGCATCAATCAGCACTCAGCAGACACCTGCAAGCTTAAGGACAGCTTCATGTTTGGAAAGGAGCAGGCTCAAAGCACTTCCTAGCAGAAGGCAAAGTTGTGGCTACCTTCTGCTGCTGCCTAGGGAGGAGAATTCAGATTTATTTTTTTTTCTTTTTGTTTTAAGATATTATTCTGTCAAGGGAGTGGTGAAGTCTTGCTGCTGTATGTGTTCCTTGTGCAGAACTTGTAAAGTTATTGCATTTCTTATCAACCACCAGGGTGAGGTTGTAGCTGCAGGTCTTTTCCTGGGCATTTCAAGTCACATCTTGCTCTGCTGAGGGCATGTGGCTGCTTCTCCTGCTTCTGCCACCCACTTGCTTACAGGTTTTAAAAGTTGCTTCCACAGAACTAGGACAATTGCTGCTGCTGCTGCACAGTTCTACCAGCGTGGCTGCAGCTTCTCCCTTTTGAAGGGGATATTTACCCTTAGGTAAATCCTGCTCCCACTGGGACATTTGTTTGGGTCACCTCTTGTTCCACGCTTAATTTTTGAGCAGTATCTTCCCTACCTTTTTTGGCAATAGAAACCTGGAGATGTCTGATCCCAGTGGCATGTTCTGCACACAGATGGGGACTAGCTGGGTGAGGGAGGGGGGCTGAGAACAGTTCAGAAATGGTACAGTGAATGAATCTTCACACCTCAGACAGAGCAAGACCTGTGCTAAAGCTCCTGTTGAGGAGCTTTGTCTTAGGCAACTGCTGTTACCTATCCCCAAGATTCCATTGCTGTTTGTTTGTCACTCTAGGGCTGTGGATGTTTGCTAAAGCACATTCAGGAACCTTCACTGAGCTTTGAGAAGCTTTTCTCAGGTACCTGAATGAAGGCATGGTAGGAGCAGCCCCACACTCCCTTCTGCTGGCTCATTTAATGGGCAGTAAGTGTGAAGCTGCAGTCACTTAGTGGCATTTGACCGTGGGGCCATGCCTCAGTTAAATCCTCTCTTGTGAGATGCCTGCTTCTGGCAGGTTTTAAGACAGGTGCTTTAAAATCAGTCTTGGCTGTATATAAATATTCTCTGGTTTAAAAAAAAAACCAAACCAAACAAAAAGCAAAAGCTTCTTTTGGTTATGTTCCATGCTTTATGAGTAGTGTGAGTATCCAATAGGAATGTCAAAAGAGAACTTGTCTTTCTAGATGCCTGTAGGTTCACCTTTCTTTGTCACCCTGCAGCGTTGCCCTTCCAACTGTCCCATGTTGTGTGTTCATTCTGAGAGGTTTTTTCACTCCTTCTCTTCCTACAGATCTGTGGGTAAACAGATCCCTGTTAGAAATTAAGTTGAGAGCAACATTTGCAGAGAGGTCTGTGTGAATTGGAGGTGTAAGCCTCAGCAGGGAGCTGGGTGTTTGGGAAGCTGTCACTGCAGTCAGGTGTAAGCCTCAGCTGGGAGCTGGGTGTTTGGGAAGCTGTCACTGCAGTCAGGTGTAAGCCTCAGCTGGGAGCTGGGTGTTTGGGAAGCTGTCACTGCAGTCACTAAGCTTCTAAACCAGCTGAGTGCTTTGGGAAGCTGTCACTGCAGTCACTAAGCTTCTAAACCAGCTGAGTGCTTTGGGAAGCTGTCACTGCAGTCACTAAGCTTCTAAACCAGCTGAGTGCTTTGGGAAAGGTCTCTTGACCAAAACCTCCCCAAGAGGCTGCAGAAGGTTGGTGAAAGCAGCACTTTCCCTGTCACCCATCCCATGGGCTAGCACAGACTACAACAGCACTACCTAAAGCCTGACCACACACCAGGATCCTCCTTCCTTTTCCTTTCCTCCTCCCAGCAGCACTGCAAAGATGTTAACGAAACTCGAGCTGACCTTTAAAGCAATGAAATGAATCAGGGTAAAAGAATTCTCTCCTGCTGCTGTGTCTCCAAGAGACACTGTCAAGGAGTCTGTGGCTTTACTGACAATCACCTGTGCTTCTGCTTTTCAATTAACTTTATTTTTTTTGCTGCCCTCATTTATATTACAATTTGGTTGGTTGGTTGGTTTGTTTGTTTGTTTTTTCCTGGCCCACTTTGTCTGAAGGCAGAAACTCACCGAGCTGGAGGCAAACAAACAACCAAAAAGACATTTTAATGAGGTATTTCCAAAAGGGATTATGAGCTGGGGGCTGAGCTTTCACCCAAGGAAGGAGAAGTGTTTAAATTCCTTTTTTTTTTTTGTCTGTTCAAGAGCTGCAGTTTACACACCTGCTGAGGGCTTTATTTTTTGTTTGTTTGGGTTTGGGTTTTTTTTGTTGTTTTGGTCTTGTTGTTATGCTGTTAGCAGAAGCTGTTCTGTGTCTTGCTGGTCTTTGCTGCTATGTTGAAACGACTGTGTTAGACACTTGTGTGTTTGTGGCTAACTGGGGAGTGAGGCTGACAGCCCAGAACGTGGGTGTGGGCGAAAGGATTTGCTCTTGCTGAGGAAATGAGGCTGCTGAATCCAGCCTGAGCCAGCTTCACCCACAAAGCAGGCATCCATTGCAGGCTGAGAGTGCTCTGAAAGGACTGCACAGCATGCAGAGCCTGCCCTTGGCCAGGAGCAGCAGGTGGATGTCCCTTCTGTGAACAGTGCAATATGGGATGGCCACTGAGTGTGAAGCAGAAGCTTGGTCCTCGCCTTGTGGTGCGCAGCAGCGGAGAGGCTGCTTGGAGGGAGTGGAAAGTTAGGGCTGGAAGGTGGCTGGCTCTTGGTTTTCAGAAGTGAGTGAAGGCAGGAGATCTCCCAAATCCCATCCTTGGCTTTCAATGCATGTGCATGGCTCTTTGCACCAAGGGGGCTCAGGGCCTACCGTGCAAGTTTCTCCTGCTGGCGACAGCAGCACCTGCAGAGCGAAGTGCCAGTGGTGCCCACGAAGCTACTTGCAGTAGGAAGTTCTGTGCCAGGTGGATGGAAGTTTGAAGGCTGGAGTCAAACAGAACTGGCTGCTTCTCTCACCAGGGCCTGAAGTCTGTCTCTGATCTCATGGCAAGTAACTGGCCCTGCCTGGGCTCTGGAAGGCATGACCTGAGCCTCTTGACTACAAGGAGAAGTTCTGCTTAGGGTATGGAAACAGCCTGGCAACAGGAGCCTTGCACAGTTGCCATTTTTGTTCTGGAACTTGAGACCCCTTCAGCACCTGCCTGTGCTCTGCAGCTGAGCTGAGTGCTCCTGCAGACCTGCCCATGGCTTGTAAGAAGGACTAACAGGTGTGTTAGTGTGTGGAATAATGTGTGGAAGAAGATCATGTGGTGAGAAACCAGTGTGGGATGACCTCTCCTCTCCAAAGGAGCCAGTACCTGTAGGGGTAATGCACCTACCCTCTGGGTTAACTCCAAGGAGTAAAATGTGGCAAATTAAGTCTTAAAAAAGCACTGCTGTTGTCTTTTACCTCCTGTTAAGAAATCTGCTTTTCAAAAGTAACAGTCCCCTGGACACTTGATCCAAAGGTAGATTGGATGGCAAGCAATGATGCACAGACATTGCCTTTTGCTCTTCAGTTTTGTTCTCTTCAAGTGGGCAGTCCCCAGCTGGAGACTTGACAGTCAATGGAATTGGGGGTGGGGTGGGTTTATTTTTGGTTTGCATTTAACTGGATTGTAATAAGATTGAGTTAAAGTTATTGATTCTAATCAGTGATTAGAAAAATAAAATTAAAAGGAAAAAAAAAACCCACAAAAAAACCAAAACAAAAGAACATGTAAAGAATTTTTCTGTACAGTAGAGGAAGAAAGATGATTTTAAAAGGATGAAAACTCCTTCCCCTCCAGACTTCTCACCTCTTCTAGAGTTGGTTCTACTCAAAGAGTGACCTCTTACTAGCATGGACTGCACTGTTCCTGTTAAATGTTAAATGCATCATTGATTTTTTTTTTTCTTTTTTCTTTTTTGTAGATATTGTATTAAAACCCAAGTGTCTGTATAGTTAATATATAGCTGCTTATGTGTAAATGCTATTTTAAACACTAAAAAGCTTTTAATTTTATGTGATAACCTCAGTGTATGGCTTCAGTTCTTTGCTTCCATCTCTTTCCACGCTGAATTTTAACCTCTGCACAGGAGGAAATGGTTTAAGGAGCTAAAGTTGATAGGCAGCTGTGTGGGTTTTGGAAGTGTTTCAGGAGTGCTTCCAAGTTGAGAGTGTGACAGGAAGGCTGCAAATGCTCCCTGCCCAGCCTGGTCACAGCTGTTTGAAGAGCAGAGGCTTGAGCCCTCCCTGCAGGTTATTGCACTCTGACCTTGCCATGCATCACAGCTGCTGACCAACACAGGGAGGCAGAATTTCTGCTTTCCCCTTTCTACCTCTTAATTATTGAGCTTCTCCCTCTCTCAGCATGGCAGGAGTAGGGCCACAGGGAAGGCCAAAGGCAGTTGGTGAAGTAAAGGACAACTGGAGGAGGTTTTGCTGCCTGCAGACCCAGGAGATGAACCTGCTGGCAGAACCCATCAGTGCATTCAGCTGTTTGCTGTGAACATTCCCTCTGTCTGGACTCTGCACACACACTCCAGCAGGCACCAGCTAGGATCATTAGGACACCACGTTGCAGACTGAGTGGTAAGCCTGAAACCTGTCTGTTTGGCATGCAAGGTAAGGCCACCCAGCTTCCATGGAAGGTCTGAGGGGTGCATGGCCACAGCATGGCCACAGCTGCGAGCCTGAGGCAGGTTCTGTCTTCTAAGCTGGCAGAGATGAAGCAGCAAAGGGAGAGACAAAGTTATTGTGGGGGGCAGCTGTTACAAAAGACACACTTCCAGCAGGTTCTGCTTGCAGAGTTGCCCACTTTGTCCCTGTCAAACCATATCTGTGGGCATAGGATGCCAGATGGTCTGAGCCAACATTGTCTAGTTAGGTGGATATTAACTGGTCACAATTTTGGGTGTCCTCTGGCAGTCTTTTATTCAGGGCCTGATGGGCTCCAGCTGACCTAATGTCAATTGTCTGCAGGTGATTGGAGCTGGCTGAGCAATTCCATCAGCTGCTTCCTCCATTTCCTCCCACTTTGCTCTTTTGCCCTAAAAGCAAAGAAGGAATCACTTGATCAGGGCTCCAGCTCTGCTGTCAGAAAGAAGCAGTAGAGGTAAAATTGATATTCTTTTGGTTTTGTTTTTTTTGTTGTTTTCTCTGTTTCTGGAATGATGATCAAAAGTTGCTCAGTGCCCCTTTGCTGTGAGACCTCAGCACTGAGGTGAGGATTACTGCTGAGCTGCTCATGAAGACTTGCTGCAGCCTCCAAAACCAAGGAGTTCCAGGTCAGATCTTTTGCTCTTTTTAATCACACTGAGAATACTCCTGCTGCTCAAAGAACAGAGCTCATGTCAGATGTATGAACCCAGGGCAGGGGTACTTCTTATTCCTCTTGTTTTGTCCCCTTTGCTGAATGTCCCACTGGGGAAGAAATGTTTGCTGCTCTTTGCATGGAGAGGAGAGGAACTTTTTTTGCTCTGGTTTTGGGTGGAGTGATTTGCAGAGTGTTCATTTCCATGTGTCCTGTCCTCACATCCATATCCTTTGCAAACATGTTAATGAATCACAAATGAGTTAAAATTTGCATGGCCAATATCCTCTTTCTGACCTGCTTTTACATATCACAGGGGACTCTAAAGACTCTAAAACATTAGAGAGTTAAAGATTTCTTTGTTGCTTGGTTGGTTGGTTTGTTTTGTTTTTTTTTTTTTTTCCCTAGAAAACATTTATTGAGCAGAAAGTGAACCCTTGGCTTTGGAAAGTTGACTTTTTTGGTTTATGACTGATGCCAGAACTGATCCATGGATGTGTTCTCTGGAGCAGCTCTCTAGTAATTCCCATTTCTTAGTTGTCTTAAGCAGAGTGGTCTGGGTGAGGCTTCCACCTCAGTTTGCCAAACCTGAGAGGTTTGTATGAAGTTATCAGTGCTGGAGGATGTTTGCTTAGCTGAACCTAAAGAGGTGACTGCTCTACTGGGGCATTGTAGCTCCTTGAGTAGAACCCTCTGCTTTAGCAGCTTAAAAGCTCTGCTCCTGATGCTCAGCCTGCTGGAGAAGTCATGCTTCCTGTGGTGGTTGTGCCTGGCACCATAGCTTGGAGAGTCATCATGGGCAGAATCATCTGTCTGCAGCAGTGGAGAGGCTGCTGCTGGGCTCTGCTCACAGGGAACTGGAGACAGAACAAGGGGGAATGGCCTCAAGCTGAGGCTGGGGAGGTTTAGATTGGACATTAGGATAAAGTTTTTCCTGGAGAGAGTGGTGAGGGAGTGGAATGAGCTGCCCAGGGAGGTGGTGGAGTCTCCCAGCCTGGCTGTGTTTCAGGGTGGTTTGGATGTAGTGCTTGGGGATGTGGTTTGAGGTGACTCTTGTAGAGCAGGGTTCTGGGTTGGGCTTGGTGCTCCTGAGGGGCTTTGCCAAGCTGCATGGTGCTGTGATTCTGTGATCTTGAAACACAGGCAGCTGCTGGTGAAGAGCTGACAATGGATCTGTGGTTTATTGTCCGTTGGCTGAGTCCTCCTCTGGCTTCTCTCTGGTGGGAAACTGGCAGTAATCCTCTGTGTTCAGATCAGGCTTAAGCAAGATGATGTAGCATTTGGGGATGTAGTAGGTCCCCAGGATCCCCAGGCTGGTTGTCAGAATGGTGCAGATCTGAGTAACAGACCTGAGGACTGTCTTCAGCGTGGCAAAAAAAGCCACGAAGAAGATGCAGGTGACGAAGTAGATGAGGATGGCGAAGGTGATGCCCCTGGCAATGTTGTACTTCTTCCCAGAGGTCTCCACCATGAAGGTGCCCAGGAAGCAGATGAAGGCCAGGCAGGCATTGTAGCCATGCATCAGGGCAAAGGCCCCCCAGGACTGCGTGTGGCACACCAGCAGCACCTCTCTGGGCAGCGACTTGTAATCAGCCACCAGAGAGTCGGGGCCCAGGCAGAGGTAGCAGAAGCAGAGGCAGCACTCGGTGAAGAGGCACAGGGCAACCAGCAGCCAGGCCCTTTGGGTCACCCAGTGCAAGAGGCTGGGGGCACAGCGAGGGAACTCTGTCACCAGGGTGATCTCAAGGGACTTGGCAAGGAAGGTAGAGAAACAGGCAGTGAGGCACAGGGCGTGGACCAGCTGCTGGGCGGTGCAGAGCCGGTCGCTGGGCTTCCCCACGTACAGACAGCAGCTGAGGCACAGCAGCACCAGCGCCAGCAGGGCAAAGAGGCTCAGTCTGCCTCCAGAAGCTCTCACCAGGGGGGTGTCCAGGTGCTTGAGGAAGAGCAGCGCGGTCAGACAGGCGAGGGCGGCGGTGGTGGCCATCAGGGCGAGCAGGGCGAGGGCCAGGGGCTGGCTCCACAGCAGGTAGCGCTCACTGCGCTCCAGGCACTGCGTGCTGCGCGCCGGGGACCACTGCTGCGCCTGGCAGGGGCTGCAGCCAGAGCTGTCTGCGAGGAGCGGTGGAAAGGAGCCTCAGAGATCACAGCTCACAGCATGCCAGGGGTTGGAAGGGAGCCAAAGAGCTCAGCCAGTCCAACCCCCCCTGCCAGAGCAGGACCAGACAATCCAGCTCAGGGCACACAGAACACATCTAGGCAGGGCTGGAAAGGTTCCAGAGAAGGAGACTCCACAACCTCTCTGGGCAGCCTGTGCCAGGGCTCTGGGACCCTTCCAGGCCAGAAGTTGCCCCTTGTGTTGAGCTGGAACCTCCTGTGCTGCAGCTTGCTCCAACCCTTTCTGCCATGGGCAGGGATGCCCTTTACTAGACCAAGTTGCTCAAGGCCTCATCTCTAGCTGGCTCTGAACAGCTCCAGGGAGGAGCATCCACAACCTCTCTGGGCACGCTGTGGGCCCACCTTGGGCAGTGACTCAGAAGAAGCTGGTGACCACTTTGGAGTGGTGACCAAGTGGAGCCCTTGAGGAAGGGTCCCAGTCATGAGTTAGCACCCAAAGGGTGCTGGTTGGCCTACTTTCCCCCTTCTAAAGCTTTTGCTGGTTCTGTCTCTTTCTTCTGCTCTGCTTCTACTTCCAGTACCTGAAGGGGACCTACAAGAATGCTGGAGAGAGGCTGTTTACAGAGGCCTGTAGTGATAGGATGAGTGGCTTGGTTTGAAATGGTATTAAATTAGAGAAGAGTAGATTTAGGTTGGATGTTAGGAGGAAGTTCTTTACCATGAGGGTAGTAGAATCTTGGAACAGATTGTTCAGGGACAGGTAGCTGAGGCCCCATCCTTGGAGATATTCAAGGTCAGGCTCAGCAGGGCTCTGGGCAATCAGATCTATGGTTCTTTACCATGAGGGTTCTGTTCTTGGAACAGATTGTTCAGGGACAGGTAGCTGAGGCCCCATCCTTGGAGATATTCAAGGTCAGGCTCAGCAGGGCTCTGGGCAGTCAGATCTATGGAGGATGTCCCTGCTCACTGCAGTGAATTGGGCAAGATGGCCTTTGGAGATCCCTTCCAACCCAAACTATTCTGATTCTCCACCCTGCCCCCATCCCCCCTAAGAGGATCCACATATTTCTTGGCTTTATTTCCCTTCCTCAGATAAACCAGCAGCTTCCAAAAGATTCCAGCACTTCATGCATGCCTCTTTTCTACCTGTGACCCTAGAATGTTTTCTTCCTCCTCTCTCCTACCTCTTGAGAGAAAACACATTCAGCAGGGGCCTTATGCATGTTCTGTGGGATCAGCAGAGGAGGGTCCCTCGTGGAAGCTCTGTAGAGCAAAGACTCTGCACTGGCAGTACTTTGTGGAGGGAGAGCTCACAACTGCCTGGTCCCAGATGTCTGTCTCTGTGTCCCCAGCCAGTGGCTGGGTGTAATACAGAGAGCTAAAGGCACTCAGTTTGTCAGTCCTCACCTTCACGCCTCCAGAAGGTGTTTTCTGGGCAATCTGTGCAGTCGTAGCAGCAGAGGTGGTATCCTTTGAGTTCTCTGAACTGCCCTGGTTTGCACTGCCTGAAGCACTGTGATGTAGGCTCCTAGGCAGAAGGTAGGATGCAGGTCAGGCAGACTCTTTCAGGAGAAGCACCACACCACCAAAACAATGAGATCAGCTGGGCTGGAATCAAACCTGTCTCTGAATCTCCAGCAGTGCTGGGAATGCCCTTCCCTAGTTTGGCCCAGTGGAGATGGAGCAGCAGTTTGGGGAGGAGCAAACTGGGTCCCACACAAACCTTGGAGCAGCAGCATGCTGGCTAGGAACTCCTCAAGAGCAGTCCTGATGTGACAAAGCTGCCTTCATTCTCTGGTTGTCTCTGCTTTTGCCCACTCTTTACCTTTTGATCGGCGGTGTGAAAGCGAATCAGGGAGCTGTTGATGTTCAGGGAGCCCTCGTAGTCCCCTACAGGCAGGTATGTGAGGCTGCTGTTCTCCCAGGACCAGAAGATGAGCTTGTAGCCCGTGTTTGTGCCGTGGGATTCATCAAACCTGAAGCTCTGCCCGTTCACCTGGAACGGGAGGGTGTTCATGAAGTGCAGCAGCTGAGGAGAAAGGCATTGCCAGTAAATAAGTGGTGGAGCTTGGAGGATGATAATGCAGTAAGCTCATAGCAGGCTGGAATCAGCTGTCCCTCCTGTGGGCTAAGGTCTGGCACCTCCTGACTGTGTTGTTAACTGCTCTGTTGTGCCAAGCACAAGCAGTGGGAACAGGAATGCAGCCTTGGAGAAGGGGAACTGCAGCCCTGGAGAAGGTCCTGGAGGGGAAAGGGACCTGGAGCCCTGGAGAAGGTCCTGGAGGGGAAAGGGGCCTGCAGCCCTGGAGAAGGTCCTGGAGGGGAAAGGGGCCTGCAGCCCTGGAGAAGGTCCTGGAGGGGAAAGGGGCCTGCAGCCCTGGAGAAGGTCCTGGAGGGGAAAGGGGCCTGCAGCCCTGGAGAAGGTCCTGGAGGGGAAAGGGGCCTGCAGCCCAAGGGAAGAGGAGAGGGAGCCTGCAGCCCTTGGCAGCAGTGCAGTGTGCTGGTGCTGCCTGGCTAAAGGAATGGCCAAGGTTGAATCACTACCAGGACAGGAGCACAGTGCAGTGTTCCAGGTCAGGCTTGATGTGGCTCTGAGCAGCCTGCTCCAGCTGGGATGTCCCTGGTGGCTGCAGGGAGGTTGGACTGGGTGGGCTCTAGAGGTCCCTTCCAGCCCAGTGCATTCTGCCGTTCCCTCGCTGCCCGTCTGCCTTAGCTCCGCTGGGTGGAAGCTTGCTCTGTGTGTCCCTCGACCTCCACTCACCTGCCAGGATCTGATGGGTGCTGTGGGACAGGCTTGGTGGGTGCAGCCCAGTGCCCTGTGCAGGGCATGAGCCACGCTGTAGACAGCCACATACACTGGCTGGATCTGGGCGAGGCTCAGCGTGGGCCAGATGTCATCCATCAAGACGTGGTCGCAGGGCTGGCAGCGCGTCGGCAGCGTGTCTGAGCCCAGCTGCTGGGCCACTTCTCTGGACTCCTGGCAAAACTTCTCCTGCTGGACAGAGGTGAAGAGGTTGGCAACATAGTTCTGGAAGCCAGGGACAGTGCCTGCTTTCATGATAAAGCCTAAGACTGTCCCAATGCTCTGAATATTTGGGATGGAGGCAGCGGTGTTGGACAACATCCAGGCTTCGGTGCCAATCCAGACTTTCTTGCTCAGTCCCATCCTGATGCTGTGTCTCAGCAGGGCCTGGGCTGGCTTGTTGTAGGCAAAGAGGACAATGACATTGACATTGGTCTTGTTAATTGCTGTGATGGTGTCCTCCAGTTGGGTTGTGGCTCTGGGCTCTGCCAGGTCCATGGGGATCAGCCCCTCGAAGGCGATGCAGATGCTGTGGTCTCCAGCCATGCTTGAGAACTGCCCCTGGGCTCCTCGTCCATACTCATCATCACTTCCAATGCTGGCAATCCAGTTCCACCCAAACTGGTTCAGCAGCTCCACCACAGCCTCCACCAAGTTCTTGTCACTGGGCACGGTGCGGTAGAAGGATGGGTACAGCTCCGTGTTGCTGAGCTGCTCACTGCTGCCTCCATAGCTCACCTGCAGGGTGAGGGAGAAAGGCAGGGAAAGAGGAAGGCTGAGGGAGGTGCTCAGAGCACTGCAAACCTCACTAGGTTTGCAAAAAAAGCTGGGGCAGGATGGTGAGGAGAACAAACTCCTCTGAAGGGACAGGACCGACATAGAATGGGAAGGTTGGAAGGGACCTCAAAGCT
>VWZE01026000.1:2516-12744 GCA_013396675.1 Eubucco bourcierii | reverse complement strand
TCATCTGCAAACTTACTGTTGACACTCTCTGTGCCTGAATCAGGGTCACCAATTACAATGTTAAAAAGAAGGGATCCCAACACAGATCCCTGAGGAACACCACTGGTGACCAGACACCAACTGGATTTAACTCTATTGACTACCGCTCTCTGGGCCCACCTGTCCAGCAGGTGCTTTATCCAGAAGGCAGTGTGCTCATCCAAGCCACGAGCAGCCAGTTTGTCTACAAGAATTGCGTGGGCTACAGCATCAAAGGGTTTTCAGTAGTCTAGAAATACAACATCTACAGGCTTTCCCTTATCTAGTAGCTGGGTTTTCGTAGAAGGAGATCAGGTTGCTCAAGCAGGACTTGCCCCTCATAAACCCTCATAAACTTGACCTAATCTCCTGGCTGTTGTCTATATGACGTATGATGGCATGTGAGATGGCCTGCTCCATGACCTTCCCTGGTACCAAGGTCAGACTGGCAGGTCTGTAGTTTCCTGGATCTTCCTTTCTGCCCTTCTTGTAGATAGGTGTCACATTTGCTACCCTCCAGTCCATTGGCACCTCCCCAGTTAGTCAGGACTTCTCGTAAATAATGGAAAGTGGCTTGGTGAGCATGTCTGCCAGCTCCCTCAGCACCCTTGAGCACAGCTCATCTGGCCCCACAGACTGGTGTACATCTAAGTGGCATAACTGGTCAGTGAGCATTTGCTCATTTATTGTGATGTCCTCCATCCAATTCCCTTCCCTGGCTCCTCCTCCACAAGTGTGGGTGCCCAGGGCACTGCTGAATCCAGTGCTAAAGACTGAGCCAAAGTAGGCCTTACAATTGTTACATCCCTCTTGTTTCTCACTCTTTGTACTCTTACCTTTCTTGTGTAAGTAGTCTGGGGATATTAATATTTTTAAACTGCTTTTTTGTTGGTTTTGTTACAAACTTTCAAGAATTAAATCAAGTAACCACGACAGTGAAAACAACAGGAAGCCCCCAATACTGGATTCTGATAATAAGCTCAATTGGTGTGAGATGACAGAGTAGGTGATGAAACTCTAGAAAAGACGTAGCTGCAAC
This sequence comes from Eubucco bourcierii, assembly GCA_013396675.1. Classification (NCBI taxonomy): domain Eukaryota; kingdom Metazoa; phylum Chordata; class Aves; order Piciformes; family Ramphastidae; genus Eubucco; species Eubucco bourcierii. Next base: position 11,687 of record VWZE01026000.1, on the reverse strand, counting down.
CTCGTTTCATCTCTGAAATGCAGCAGTGTGTGCATTTCACAGCAGCACTCAAAAATCATTGAGTGATGCCAGTTTGAATGCTTCTATGTATATCAGAAACTATAGGACTAAGACAGAAGACTCATCAGCGATATTGATAGCACCTTTATGATAAGCAGCTTAAGAAAAGGTGAAAACTGCTGCACAACAGGAGCTTAAAAAGAAGGATATGAAAGAACTCTGCATATACAAGCTGAGTAAAGGAGACAGAGGAAGTCCTCCAGGCACCAGAGCAGAGATTCTCCTGCACCCACAGCGAAGCCTGTCCCATAGCGAAGCAAACTGTCTCCCTGCAGCCCATGGAAGTCAATGGTGAAACAAATAACCAGTTGCAGCCTGTGGAAGACTCACAAGCTGGATCCCATGGCTGCCTGAAGGAGACTGTGACCGTGTGGGAAGTGCATTTTGGAGCATGCTCCTGGAATGACTTGTGACCCCATGGATAAGGGTGACCTGGAGCAGATTTGATGGCAGGAATTGTGGTACCGCAGGGAGCCCATGCTGCAGCAGTGTTCTTGAAGGACTGCATCCCATAGAAGGGGTCCACATCAGCACACTTTATGAAGAACTGCACTCAGACTGGAGAAGTTTGTGGACTGTCTCACATGGGTGGGATCCCATACTGGAGTTGAGAAAGAGTGTAAGGAGTAAGGGGCAGCAGAAGCATGTGATGAACTGACTGCAATGCCCTTCTCCATCCTCCTGTGCCACTTGTGGGGAGGAGACAGAGAAAATGAGAGTAAAGGTGAGCACAGAAAGAAGGCAGAGTTGGGGGAAGGTAGTTTTAAATTGGTTCTTATTTCTCATTCTCCTACTCCACTGTCAATTGGCAATAAACTCACGTTCCTAAGCAGATTCTGTTTTGCCTGTGATGACAACTGAATCGAGTGAACCCTTCCTGACCATAGCCCACCCCCTCTACCTTTCGTCATATTTTTCTTCTCCTGTCCACTTGAAGAGGGGAAGAGATAGAGCAGTTTGGGGCACCTGGTGGCCAGCCAAGGTCAACCTAGTGCTGAATAAAGAAATTCAGTTAAACTTAGTTTTTCTCATATTTTCATTTTCACCTAGTTTACTGTATTCCCACTGATTTTCTGTCTTCAAATCTGTGGAGTCTCTCCATCTTCTGCAAAGAAAATAAATTTTGGCCTATGTAATAAACATTTCTTGTAGTGGTCATAGCACCACCAGAATCTAGACTGCTCATCTAACTCTTGAAAAAGACCTTTTATTTATAGTTACGTATCTCATACCAAGTAAAGATTGTGATAGGATAAATATTTAGTAGGTCACAGAAACAACCTTTTATGTATTGGTTAAGATAACATGCAGATTTTGCATGCTAACTTTTACACACTGGGTAAACTAACATTCAGCCTACAGTATATATTGGCCATATTTTGATATGCTTGTAGTTTGCTTCTCCTTTGTAAACTTTACATATTACACTGATATTTTGAGACGAGATTTTTTTATAACATAAGAATATCTGTGAAAAGAAAAAATGTACAAGTGAACAGCAGTTATGAAGAATTTGGTTTTGCTCCAAAAAGTCTGGGGTGCACAAAGTTTTAGTAGAAAAGAGTTGATGGAACTTGACATATTTGGTGTGTACAGAAATTTTGGTTCTGGTTTCTTGCCCTGCAAAAGAATTGTGGTGCCTGCAGCCTCTTCAGCTAAAATGTTTAAGCTCCTTTAAGAATTTTTAACACTTAAATTGCTTTAAGAATTTAGAAAGCAGTCTTTTCCCTAAATGGCTTGTTTCCATGTATTCAGGCATTTGTCAATGAATGGTTGCCTTTTCTGCTATATTTGGAAAACAAATAAATGCACAGTTCTAAATCATGTCTAAGAGATTTGTATATTGTCTTCTTGTGGGAACTTTTAAACTGTGGTCCCACCTTGCCCTATTTCATTGAGCTGAAACATTTAGCATTCCTGGATTTACGTGATCCTCTGGGACTTAAATGCATGAAGTTCCATTTCCATTTGAATTTTAAGGAAAGCTAATCCTCTGCATTCCTATCTAAGCAAATTTATCCTTTAACACTTCAAATCACATACTTAATAGGACTTAGTGGATGGCCATTATCTACTAACAGATAACTGGAGGACATTCCATTCATGCTTGATCACCAATACTCCTTAAGTGACTATAAAGCTTGGGAATTTAAGCATGTGCCCATCAGGATTAGCAAAACACATAATAAATACAAGGGGTTAGAGAGAAGCTGTGAAATTTGTTAGAAGTATGGAAAGGCATTACAATGAGCTAAAACCACAATTTAAGTGGCCTTTACCTCAGGAAGGAGACATAACTTCCAGAAAAACCAGAGTACAAGGTATACAAGGATGTTCAAATCACGATAGACTTTAAAACAGTGTAAACAAAATGGACTTTTAAGACAACCTGTATATTTCTATCAGTGTGCTACGCTGTGCAACCCATTGTGATGTCAAGTTTTACATAAATAATTACCATTTGCATATTTTTTTGCCTATTGTATATTCCGCTCCATTGCAGTAAAAATAGAGATACAAGCTGTCATGTAACTTGCCATGTCAGCTTCTGTGTGATGGTAAGTGTGCAGGTACTACACATACTACACATTTACTACTTAGTCTGCCCACCTTCCTTTGAAATTAGTTGTTGAAATGATATCACAGATGTGACAGAGCAATTTCTCTGTGTGTGCCAATATATCAAGATTTTAAAAGATTTAACACAGTCTACTTGTGTGAAATGTTCCTTTCCCCCCTTCCTCTTTTGTAGCACCACTGCACATTCAGCCTTTTGTTCACAGGATTAATAAAACAGCATCAATTTGCCTTTTTATGCTTAATCAGAATTAATAGGTTACTTGTAATAAACCACATTCTCAGACAGGATATTTTTAATAGTCATTAGACATCAGGAGTGGTTTATCCAAAGTTTTCACAGCTGCAAAACCTGCTGGTGTGCTGGTTTTAGGCTAACTGGAATATTTTAATGGAGAAAATTATACTATAGACTGTAAAAAGGAAAGCAATGGTGATGTCTATTTCACTCATAGGCTTGCTGAGATGTTTAAGAATACAAAACAAAGATAACACATTTGGGCTCAGACACATGGGCTTTCTAGCAGCTTCTTGCCTTGTCCTCTCTGCTGAGTAACCTCACTAACCACTTTTCTTCTAACTCCCCTGGCCGATACTCCAAACTCACCCTGCACATAAGGCAAACTGTGGGGTAAGGTATAGAGGGGTGGGAGAAGGTGGAAGGGTGGTTGGGATCCCCTCCTGGGGTCTCTGATTTCTGGGAGGGGTGCTGTTTCTGTATTACCTTTAACTTGTATATTTCTATAAATATTCCTATATATAGTGTATATATCTGCTTGTACATTGTGCCGAGCTGTAAATAGAGCTTCATGCCTTAACTTCCAGCCAGCTGAGCCTAGTCTGGGTGATTCCCAAACCATCACAGCTGGTTATCTGTACATCAAGGGCAGCTACCAGGACAGAGACTTCTTTTTTCCAAAGAATCACACGGAAAGAAAAGAGGTAATGGGTACAAACCAATCCTGGGAAGATTCTGATTGGAATCCAGAAGAAATTTTTTTACCATGGAAAGAGAGACCAAAAATTTTTGTAAGAAAAGTAGTGAGTTCCCCTACATTGGACAGTTTTAAGGGTCATCTTGACAGGATGCTGGGCCATCTCATTCAAACCACAGTATCACCTAAAAAGGTTTGACCAGATGATCCTTGGGGTCCCTTCTAATCTGGTATTCTGAAACATAAAACCCAAACCAAACCAAACCAAACCAAACCAAACCAAACCAAACACAACAAAAGCAAAGAGTGGTGTGGCTCTTTAAGAATGAAGTAATGGGTGTTTTCCTGTGACAGGAACACAGCACTCTCTTACCCTCCAGTAAAGCCTTGCACGGTAAGAAGAAAATTAGTTCCTGTTGACATACTGAGTCATGGTGGAATGGCAGAAGGGTTACAGTCACCTTCTGCATACATTGCTGGCTACTGTTTTATACAGTAATAAGTCACAGATGGTTACAGGTTTCACAGTATTCAGTCTGGCACAAGTTTAGTTCTGGTGTCTTGCCTATCATCCCGAAATGCCAGTACTATGAGTCTGATGTATTCGTACGGATTGTTGCTACTGTCTATAGATATGTATATACAGACAGACATATCTATAGCTGTCATTTTAGCACTTATATGTTCATCGCAGTTTTATCTGCCTTTGCAAACATACTTCTCTGACCACGAAATCAGAAAAAAACCCCACATATTCTGGCAAAAGAACAAGAAACAAGACAACATTTAAATTAAATAAAAAACTTTATTAACAATGTAAAACATTTAGTATCTTACAGTCTCAGTTAATTCTGTCATGCCCTGTAAGAGTTAATACTTAGTCATATGCAGACACCATGCTTTGACTTCTATTGGAAACAAACTGGGTTGGTGGTATGTTTTACATTGTTTATTTTAATATACCTTCTTTTAATAGATTACTTTTTTTTTTTTCCCCAAGCGCCTGTAGAGCTTAAGAACTTGTAGCATAAAATATGCATTGTACAGTATGTAGATAATATGATGTTTCTTTATTTACAAGCTCCTAGTGTTTCAGTGTGCGGTTTGTGTATCACAAATTAAGGTAATTTTTTATGAAGCTTTTAAATTGAAATCTAGTGGAAGACTAAATATGAATGAGAGCACAAAAAGCAACTGTAGATTTTGTGCAAATTCTGTTACAATACTGTTTAAATGTTTTATAACTTTAATGCATTTGCTGTTAAATAGTTTTCTATGCTTAATGACTGTTAGATTATGATTAAGTGTTTTAATATACTAGTAAGAGTACTGTACTATGCACAAACCTTTAACTGCAGTTCAACCAATAAATGTTTTTAAAAAAAAACACTAACCACGATTCATGTGCCTTGTGTCTGAGTGACTGAAAGTAAGCATGCAAAACATAGTTTAAAAAGTTTAAAAAACATTCTTAAATATGCTAGATCTACTCCACTGCTAGATTTGATCACCATAACTTTAAACTATTAAAACTGTTATTTGGAAAAGTGAGATGGAGTAGAAGAAAAAAAAAAGAATAGAGAGTGTAGAAAATGTATTTTATAATAAAGAGTAGCAATGTTTATCTTTTCCGTGGTCAAGTAACAGTGGTTCAATCAAAGCTATGATTTTCTCAGCACTTCTGTGTTTTACTCTTCTAACTTGAGACAAGGCAACACAGTCCAAAGAATCTTCGCTTCCGTCTTCTTACCAATGGATAGGGAGTCAGATTCAGGAGGCTGCTATCATCTGTGATGAAAAACCATACATATTAATACAGGCATATACACACACAGACAAAGTTTGTATCATTTGTGTGTCCTAGCGGTACCTAAAGGGTCAAGTAATGGACACCATTGTTCTAGGCACAGAGCAAACAATAACCTGAATTCTTTATATAAAAGTCTTACATTGTTAATTATTGGCATCTCCATCATAATGCAATAGAAATTTTGCCAAGATGAATACCAGCTCACTGACTCAAACAGAATTACACCCCCATTACTGGAAGATCTAGGCTGCCACAATGTTCCTGCATAGATGAATAATGTTATGTTTCCAAATAAAGTCAAAAGTTAAGTAGCTTAAAAACTTGCAGACATAGAAATTTTGAAATGTTGATGCTATGGTTAAGTTCTGGCCTAATTAAAAAAAAAAAAAAATCTCTTTATTTGGTGGTTCTGTGTGTGCATTACAGAGACTTTCCATTTAAAACTGCAACACTGGAACATCTTGGTGCATCAAGAGAAAAAGCACTTGTGTAGGAAAGTTAGCCCACTATGCTCTATTTCTGATTAGCATTCTGCTTTTAATATTATCTCCTTTTAAAAGAATAAAAATTTGATAGATTTGCACACATACTTATGTTAACCCATGCAGTGGCTGTGAGCTACCTTACAAAACCTTTAAAATTCATGTTTAATTTTAGGCATCTTCAGGCATGATTTCAGGCTAAGAGCTATGCCTCAATATGCTCCTGTTCTGGTCACATCAGGAATCTAGACACTACTGTAAATATAAATACTTAACAATAAGAACCTAGGTAAGAGATCATTTAATACCATGACTCAAGCATGTGACACATCAACTAAATTTCGTAGCAGAAATGCTGCTGTCACTTTAGAGAATTTCATGGAGGAGGGGCAAAAAGTCAATTTGTGGTGCATGCTATCTTAAATTCGTTCTGGCTGTCACTGAAATCAACAGCAAAAGACTCATTTACTGAAAGCAAGATCAAGTCCTGCAAGGGTCAGCTCATTCAATGGCATTCACTGATCTCACTGCTGTTCTCTTAAAGACAGTTTGTAATTCATGTTGTGGTCAACACTACAGTCCAGACCATATTAATTACCTGTACCACTGGTTGTTTGTTCTGTTTACTTACACTGTTAGTGTAAGTTAATTAAATCTTGTTAGTTAATTAAATCTTGGACTATTTTAAATAAAGTGTAGTATGATTATGCATTCCTGAGGAACACATTCTGAGAACTCATCTGTAAACTATGATCACAGTTGGAGTCTGTGCGACCTGCAAAAATCGGCTACTGGAATGGGCTTCATGTGCTACTGGAATGGGCTCATTGGCTACTGGAATGGGTTCACTGGCTACTGGAATGGGCTTCATTGGCTACTGGAATGGGCTGCCCAGGGAGGTGGTGGAGTCACCGTTCCTGGAGGTGTTCAAGGCGTGTTTGGACGTGGCACTTGGTGCCATGATCTAGTCTTGAGGTCTGTGAGTGATGGGTTGGACTTGATGATCTTTGAGGTCTCTTCCAACCCTGGTGATACTGTGAAAATATCATTTATAATTACTTGATCCTGGGACATGTGTCAGAGTTTTTAAACTCTAGTTGGTAAGTTTCCTATTCTGATGTAAGGGTTATCAGCAATTTTCTGGCCAGTGCTGACAGGCATCATAAACATCAGACAGCAGAGAATAATTTTCAACGGTTTCATCTCTGCTCTGACTTCAATGTCTATACACTTCATATTCCTTCAATCTGTCTTCCTTACTTCCACTAGACTCCTTTCATATAGGCTAGGCATAGGCGTCATGACATTTTTACAGTCTCTATAATGGTACATCTGTAGCATGTTTTCCATAAGCCATCCTCCTCAAGCTCTTACTTGCACAATGAATTTTTTTAATTCCATATGCATCTCATGTTACGCAGGCTGCTTGATTGCTTGGTTTCTTGGGACAAGATCTAAGACACGTTAGGTATACTTCATCAGCTGTCACAATGCAAAGACTACACAGCACTTCAGAAACACACATTATCAAGAAGAAATCAAAAAGGAAAATTACTGTCTTTTACTAATGTTCACATGAAGAAAGTTCCAGTAGGTGTAGAATATTTAACATTGCTGGGCCAAGAAATGAAGGCCCAAAGCTAAATGCATGCATAGGCTGGAGATTCTGCCCACACTGTGCATTGGTATGGGGTGCCTTATAGCTGGCTGCTGAGAAAAGCAGGCTATTGGCAGACTCAAAGCAAGTATCTTTTCAGCATGGTTAGTGTCACGTCATGGAAGCTACAAGCCCATTACTCAATAGGATCCCTATCCTTATACTGGAATAAGAAACACCCCTGACACTGGGAATGAGTTGTGATGCTGCCTTCATACCAACAGCCGAAGTCTATTATTGCATTATAGATATTGTATCTATAAAATTCCAGAATATCACAAGTGAAACTTGAGAGGTTTAACTTCACATACTAAGTTTTGGCTCCACCAAATCTGTAGGGAAGAAATCCCTCCTACATTTTTCTTTTTGTAACTTACGTAAAATATCTCTAGACATTTTGGATCTAATGTAAGGCAAATCCTTTCATTACCTTAATTTTCCTTACACAAAGAAAATACAAACCTACCTTGATTTTTTAGTGGTAAAGGCATAGTCTCCCTGAGTTTACTTAAAAGGTTTTTCATTTCTCTCATATCTCTGTAGAAACACAAGTTGAAAGAGATGAAATGGAACAGCAGTTGAAGACTGAATAGGAAATGGTTCACGGCATAGTTTTACATACTGAAATAATGGAGCAATAAAGGAAAAAATCTATCAGGCAAGCATTCACTTCACATACATGTATTGGAGATGTACACCAAAATAAAGGGCAGTAAATGTAAGGGAGCACTTTTTAATCCAGTCTCACAGTCACTAGTGGCTAGCATGACTCCCAACACATTACACATCAACTACATTTCTTAGCAGAAATGCTGCTGTCAAATCAGAGAATTTCATGGGGGGAAAAATAAAAGTCTGGGAGTAGTCAATCTGTGGTACAAACAATCTTAAATCCATTCTGGCTGTCACTGATATCAACAGCAAAACACTCATTTACTGAAAGGTTAATATCCTCTATCAGCATTGCCTAGCTTGTGCCATGAATGTGTTCTGTTGTTCAGAAGGGAATCTTTATACAGGTAGCTAAGCTATGACACTTAAAACTCCCTACATAGAAAGTGAAAATTTTAGAAACAGGGCTGTCAGTTCCACCTCTCTTAGGAGGACTCTGCCATGAAATTTTCTAAATGGCCAAAGATGGAAAATATGACAACAAAATATCATCTCACAAAACAAGTTATATTTTTGTATGTTTTGAAAGAAATCACAAGTTGCAAGAAGATTCCAGTTTTACAGACAGATGGTAGGACAGCTATTTTTTGTGCGGGCTTCCAATTTCTTAAGGCTTTCAGGACTAAAACCAATGAAGCCTTGCTTCAATACACCTACATATGAAATGATTATTAAGAAATGAAGCAGCATAACTAGTAAGAAATTGCTCAGTTTTATTCTCCATCCTACTTTCTCAGTAGAACGTGATTTTGTTTTACATATACAGACATGACAGCCATTAAAATCACCAGTAGCAGCCTAACATAAAAAGCCAGCAAAACAGGTATGTTTTGAGAAGATCTGCTGGCCATTAGGGTTTCTCTCTGGTAAAATCATAGAATCATAGAATGGTAAGGTTGGAAGGGTCCTCAAGGATCATCTAGTTCCAACCCTCTGCCATAAATAGGGACACCTCCCACTAGTACAGGTTGCTCAAGG
>VWZE01025999.1:87982-127873 GCA_013396675.1 Eubucco bourcierii | reverse complement strand
GCCCAGACTTGGGCTTAGGTTTAGGTTCAGGCTTGGGCATGGGCGTGGGCATGGGCCCGGGCCTCTCTCCGTTCCGCCCGGGCTGTGGGACGGGCCCAATGACCCCAGCCACGCCTTGGGGTGGGTCTTACAGGTTTGAGTCGTTCCGCCTCCGCACGCCCGTTCTGCCGCTGGTGTAAGAGGGAACAGTGGGCCAGGCTGATGGTTTCCCGGTGCCCTGGGCCTCTAGCGGGATCTCCCTCAGGCAGTGGCACTCCGTGGGACATGAGAGCGCCCTGCAGATCCCGAGGCTCGAGCTGCCTACTGGAGCCCGCTTTCGAGCGAGGGGTGTGGGCTCCGCTGCTGTGGATGCAGGGAAAGGTGGGACCACCGTGCGGGGTCCAGGAGCCTATCGCTGGAAAGCAGCAAATGTTTAAGGAAGGGAAAAAGACGCCAAGTATATTTGAGGCAGGTTGGTCCTCGTTCAAATTCAGTGTGGTCATCATGAGTTGAGGACTTCAATATATGATTTGCGTATATGGATAAGGAAAACACGAGGTTTGTGTACCTACAGACAGATACATAATAGTATCTTTATCCCTTATTTATTTTTAAAACCTGGGTAAGGATGTGTTTACTTTCACGATGCCCACCTCTACCAGGGATAGGTTTTTTTTCAGACATCACCCTTTAATCTCTTCAAGACAGGATGCAAAAATCAGAGCAGTCTTAGATAAAAGAAAAAAGATGCATGTACTTCATCTGGAAAATTTACAAACTTTTCCTCACATGGCCAAATTAAGCCTCAAATTACTGTTAGCTGAGTAAAAAGTACAGGAAATATTAAGACTCATAATAATGCATAAAACATTTAAATTTTAGATTAGACATACTACTACATACATACATGCTACTAAAAGATACAAAATTTACAGCCTAGTTCCTTACCCAACCTGTGAGTATGAAAGCCAGTGTGAGCAAGCATCTGTGCTCTTGATTTTTAGAAACTGTCTTGTTTTCCTATTTTTGTGTGGTTTGAGGATTTAGGAATCGGGCACAGTTATCACTATTGTGCTTCTGTTTAGAGCCAGCCATGAACGAATTGCTGCTAATAAATGAGATTTCTTGCCAATAGAACAAGGCTGGTTTTGAACACACTAAGAGGCGTTAAGAGAAAGAAATCTATCCCCATCTGTAGCTTGAAGTTTATGAAACAGTTTATACAGCTGAGGATAAGATTGAGAGCTTCTAGTTCTTTGATAGGTTTGTTTTTCAAAGAAGCTTAAACTACTCTCATTTCTCAGCTGTTTGTACCTATCTACTTCCTCTGCACTGATGCTTGTACTATGCAGCTCCTTAAACCAGTTCATAGAATTGATCAGCTTGAAAACTCTCCCTCCGAACTGATGTGTTGTTTGGTTGGCTTCTTTTCCCTTGAACTGGCACACCACCACCTGCTTCTGTAAACAGCAGCACTGGCTGAAGGAAGGGGGTGGAAATATGTGGTGGGGGCGGGATGTGACCTCAGCAGCCTAGATTTAGATCAGTTTAAGCAGCTTAATGAGTTTCTCATTGGCTCTTGGCCTGCTTTGTGCTTGCTGTGCTCATAGTTTTTCCAAATAATGGAAAAACTCTGACAGTATCCTTGTTACCCAAATACGTCTGAATAGCACCAGCAATAGTCTGCCTTTACTTTGATGTTAGCTGGGAAACCTTGAATCAGTTTGCCAGACTGAGTACAGGTTCAAATGATGGCACTGACTCAGTTAACATTTGGGAGGTTTTCTTTGTGACCACAGATACAGAAACTCTTGTAAAAACTTGACACCCCCTCACCCCACCAGGAACAAGAAGCAGTTGTGTTTTTCAAGGCCTGCTGTATTATATGAAATAATCAGTGGGTGGAAATAGTTTACAAAAAAAAAAAAAANAGAGGGGGGAAAAAAAATTAAAAAAAAAAAAAAAAAAAAAAAAAAAAAAAAAAGGGAAAAGGTCCATCTGTATGCTCCAGTATCTTTATAAAATATGAGATGGAGACAAGTAGCTTACATTTTCACGTGGCACTGAGATGAAATCACGTTTTTACTACAATGGTACATTACTCTGGGCCTAATTATTCTGCTGCAGAGTAGGATTAACTATGTGAATAAGATGATGTAATATGACTGTGAATATGACTATATTAATATTTGCATTAACTTCTGAACATGTTTCATGCAAACTAGATGTTTTCAAAACCAAAATCAGATACAGAATGACAGGCTACCTCTGTAATTAGAATAGCAAAAGCTAATGCTTTTAGCATAGCTACCAACATGCACTTTTAAAACTGTCTTATTTAAATTGTCTAAACTTGCAAAAGTGAAATCACCAAGTAATTTCGAGTCAAGTGCCTTGAAACTGGGCCAAGTGTCCTGTGTACTAACAAAAGTGGAATATTTACATAGTTAGTCCTTCCCAACTACACTGGATATTCTTCTTTTTACAGTCATGGTCTGGCCCAGATTTATTGAACAAATCACTGTGATAGGGATAATATCTACCATCCTCAGTTGGATGATTTTACTGCTTTTCGTGCACTCTCTAACGGGGTGGTATGCCTGTTTAACTTACTAAAATGGCAGAAAATTATCTGAACAGGTATGCTGGTTTGAGGCTAATTGGAATATTTTAATGAGATAAATTAGATCATTGGCTGTGAAAATAAAATAGTAGTGATGTCTGTATCACTTGTTTGTTCTGCTGAGAGATATAAAAACAAGAAGGATAAACAAAAGTCAGTCTCTGTCTGGCTGCTGCTCTCTTCAGTAATTCCTCTGTCTGGACCTGTATAACTCAAACTAATTATTCTGCTTCTAATTCCTTATCTGCTTTCCCGCATCTCACCCCTTGCAAGTAGGAGTTTCTGAGATAAGGGAAGAGGGGTGGAAAGAAGGAGTGGAGTTGGTTTGAAAGCCCTCCTGAGCAGTTCTGCTGTTCAGGAGGGGGTTTGTATTTCTGTATTACTTTTTAACTTGTATATGATTGTATATGGTTGTAAATATCTGTATATATTGTGTATATATGCCTGTGAATTGTGCCACACTGTAAATATAGCTTCATTCTGTAACTTCCAGCCTGGTGAGTTAGTCTGGTGAATTTGTGGGGGGGGTGGGAAACTTCCAAACTACCACAACAGGGAAGACAGTGAGACATTTTGACAGGAAGCTGTTAATTTGGCTCAACTGAAACTATGTGACTTGTACTTCTGAACAAGCTTTGAAAAGCCAGTGAAATGTCATTATTATACATAACTGTCAAATGCTGGCAGACCATTTCTCCGAACACTTCTTTACTGACTGAAGCAGATCTCTTTTCTGGCACTTTGTGTCAAATGTGAAGAGAGAACTGAAAACTGAAGCACCACTGGCAATAGAGAGGCTGAAATAGATGGGCTGAAATTTCGACCATTTTTCCATACTTACACAGACTAAACTACTAGTTAAGGTAACTTTCCTCTTATGAGCAGTGAAACTGACAGATTATATCTGGAGGAATTAATCGGGGAAATAAATTACTTCAGCAGCACCTGCAATTGGCTGCTTCTATGCAGCCTAGCATCAAAAGCTGAAAAGCCAGTATAGTCAACTTCACACAAAAGCTTAAATGTCTTTCAGAAACCATCTCCACTGTCATGGATTTACTCTGCTTGTCCTGAATTACATTAAGTAATTCTTGGGCTGTTCTCTGTCTAAACTGTAAAGCTTTAATTCTTCTCAGTTCTTTTAGTATCTGTTGCCGTTGGATTCCTTACTGTCACGGTTTGTGACAGTGTTGTGAAGGTTACAAAACAGTGTGTTCAAAGCTGCATAAAAGTCAGACTTTTTTTAAAGTAATGAGTAACAAGTCGAATTTTAGAACTGCATGCATGTAAGCAACATGATAACTTAGCCCCGTGTGTGACCATTTAGTTACACAGAATCACAGAATCATACAGAATCACAGAATTGTCAGGGTTGGAAGGGATATCAAGGATCATCTTAGTTCCAACCCCCTTTCCATGGGCAGGGACACCTTCCACTAGATCAGGTTACTCAGAGTCCCATGGAGACTGGCCTTAAAAACTTCCAGGGAAGTTGCTATTATTTGCATCACTTAACAGAGAACCAGAGGTTCACATTGAGAACCGTAACTAATCATATGTACATGAAGTAGTGTCTGTATTAGATACCTTCTAGCTGGAATTACTCCACATTTCTATAAATTTGGGACTGGTGAACTATGCTCATATATGCTTAAGTATGCTATCTAAACCTTAGCTTTAAGAATTTTCAGTGGCTACGTGGAAGTACAAAGTACTGTATTGGAATACAGATCATTGAGTTTTGCCTGCTAACATTTTCATTCTCATTCCTTTTCTTGCCTATTAAGGCTAAAAAATTTTTTTTAAAAATTCCTTTTAAATAAAGTAACATCAGTTACTTAGACAATTACAGCATTATAGAAAATGTTTGCTAGGAGATTTTTCACTTCTGTTAAAAATTCAGTACTCTCATTCATTCAGGTAAGCAGTAAAATCTCATGACAAGCCCCCTCTTTTCACCATGCTCCCAGAGGGTTATTGGTAAAACCAGAAGTCAGCTTGCTTTATGACCTATTGGGGAGCAGCAAAAGTGAGACTGCTTCATGAGAGAGAAAGAGCTGGGAACAGCATGGCTACAGCAAAGGCAGAGCCTCTCTGACCAGGGCTGCCATCCTGGTGGGGTCAGGTTGGTGATAGTCACCAGTTTGAGACAAGGCAACATCACAAGACTACTCAGGAACAACAGGAGACAGGGTTAAAGACCAACATGGAAGCAACACTATCTGTAATGCAAGTCTGAGCTTACAGGATACAAGCCCAGAGAGAGAACTACTTCAAACAGAGTGTAATGGTTTAATGCAATGTCTGATCTCCCAAGAAGCGAGGGAAAAGTAACACAAAAACTGGGGACTCAGGTAAAGAGATAAACACTCAATAAATTAGACAACATAAATGCACAACTACCTCAGCTAATTAATAATGCAGTGCTTGATTACCTTATCTTAGCCTATTTGCAGAAGAAATACAGGGAAATACAGAAAAAAACCCAGCATGAAAGAAAACCAGTGAGCTACCCCACTCTCACTTGTCTCACTGCCATAACTGTGGATGAGCCAACACCCAAAAACCCGAAACCCAGAAGCAGCAATTGGAACAGGAAGCCTCCCGTGTTACAGTCTGAACAGCATGAAAGAAAACCAGTGAGCTACCCCACTCTCACTTGTCTCACTGCCATAACTGTGGATGAGCCAACACCCAAAAACCCGAAACCCAGAAGCAGCAATCGGAACAGGAAGCCTCCCATGTTACAGTCTGAACTTCAAGCCCCATAACACTTTGCTCCAGCTAGTATTTTCATTTTTGAAGGTGGCATGGTATGGTATGAATGACAGCAGCAGATTCAATTCAACCCATGACACATGGGTCTAAGGTTCATCCAGAGGACTAAGACCTGGAATAAGACTACATTCAATATCTGCCTGGGATCCATCTAGGAAGCTCAATCAGTAATCAAGGTGGAAGGAGACAGGGCTGGACGCAGATAAAACTCTGACAAAGCAGGCCAAGTTTGGGTGCCCAGACCAGAGCTTAAATGTAGTCCCTAGACCAGTTGGAAACAATGTCATACATGATTGGTGGCTAGCCTAGTATTAGGCATTGTCAGTAACTGTCATCCATATTCATTAACACATTAATTCTGGATTTCTGTTTGGGCCTCCTTAATTTTAAAATGAACAATAAAAACATGAATGATCACCATGGAGAACATGCAGTGTTACTGAGGCATTGTGCTGGTTTTGGCTGCGATGGAGTTACATTTGTCCATAGTAGCTAGTCTGGGGTAAGTTGTGTTTTGGATTTGTGATGAAAACAGTATTAATTATACATGGATGTTTTAGTTATTGTTGAACAGCACTTACACAGCCTCAAGGCCTTTTCTGCTTCTTACACTTCCACGCCAGTGAATAGTCTGTGGGCACGCAAAGACCTGGGAGGTGACACAGCTGGGACAGCAGACCCCAACTGACCAAAGACATATCCCACTCTGTGTGACCTCGTGCTTGGCAATAAAAACAGACAGAGAGGTGAGAAGCTTGACTGTGGCTGCCCTTGCTTGGGGACTGGCTGGGCATTGATTGCTGGTGGTGAGCAATTGTTTGGGTTTTTTTGCATCATTTGTTTTTCTTCTTCTTTTAAATTTTTTTTTTCCAAAAAAATTTACTTTGCTATTTTCCTGGGTTTATTCTGTTGTTTGTTGTTGTGTTTGTTTGTTTGATTGATTGATTTTGAACAATTATTAAACTGTCTTTATTTCAACCTATGAAATTTCACAATTTAACCCTTTTGGTTCTCTCCCTCTTCCCATATGGGTAAATGAGCAGGCAGCTATGTGGTGCTTAGCTGCAGCCTACTGAGATTAAATCACAATATATCATTACTGAGATTCAATAATGTTCTGGATAAATTATATATAACAAAAACTTCTAATAATATCTGATGGTAGCTAAGACATTGTATTTGTTTGTGGCTACTGTTTGCATAGTGGTTATTAAGTATTAAAGTGACCTACATGTGAAATGCACACTATGATCAAAATAAAAGATAGGCTATTAAGCTGGATGAACTATTTGTCTTACCCTATGATCGTATTTGTCAATTCCTATGAAGAGTGCTTGCACTTTTTTGCTGTACCAAATTTTCATAGAGATAGGAATTGCAAAAATAGTGACATTAAAACACTTGATATTCCTCTGCCTCAGTGAAGCGAATAAAAAGATCATAAAAGAAAGACTTTGCTGTATGTCACATAGTTGAATCTTTCCATGAAAATAAACTTAGGTGCAACTCACCTGGTAACATATATGAAATCAGGATGTCTGCTTTCATGTTTCTGCTATTTTTTGTCCTTTTATCCTTTGTATTTATAATGAGATGAGAGATACTTTAAGATATGAGATAATTTATTTCAAATGTATTGGATGTGCCTAGCATGCAAAGGGACAGGTTTATTTGACAGTTCATCTCTTTTTCCTATCCAAAATTATTGTTGTTGTTATTATTATTATTTATTGTGTTTGGTGCAATTTTTAGGAGCTTTTGATATTTCTAGGTTTTTCCTGCATTAAGTACAATGTTTATATTCATGTAATACCATTTTCTCTTCACACATGGTATCAAAGGGAAGACTAATTTTGTATCAGATGAGTGAGATTAGTAACATAAAGGTGACTGCAGCTAAGACTCCTACATTTTCTTTTTTATCATGTTTAAGTTGGTATTTATAGAATGAGTGAAGAGATCCAATTAATTGTACCTCCTGTTGATGCCATACAAGATTTTATCTTTCAACACTTCATAGTTTTTTTCTGCCTTTTAAAGGATTTGTCATAGTTAATGTAACTATATATTCTTATCTCAGTGTGGGAAGAGTTGAAAGACAGACTCAGAAGGCATACTGAGGACTTAACCCTGCATGTTCCATAGGTTTGTAGGTATGCTAGGGTCCACTTCTGAGTATCCTTAGAACTGTCCACCCTCTAGGATGATATGTATGGTGGATTTGTCATCTGCTTCAGGAGCAATCGGTGCTTCCTGTTCAGAATGGGAGAAGTAGCTTCCACCAATATTGCTTTTGGCTTGCTCTTTTGTGGCAGACTGCCTGCGCCTACACTGTGCAGTATGGAGGGATCTTGTAGTCTTCTGTAGTCTTTTCCATACACTGTACATATGCAGCATCTTGCGATCATGTCAGTTCTTACTGTGTACATTAAGGTGGATAAAGTTTTTTTCTAAGTATTGTTGTCTGGTGGCTACACTAAAATCCCTCAGCACCAAACTGTCCTACCACATCTCTATTGGTAGTCAGGATGAGTCCTTGAGGCCTGTCTTCACATGTGAGACATCTGAACAATTTTGAAAGTTTTTTAAATAATAAAATACCCTGGTTTTATGACAAGGATCAAAAGAAAACTGTTTGCAGCATGACACTTGCCATTATAGCATGTTACCAGAGGACACGTTATGCAGGCATGCCAGACAAAAGACTTGCTAGGATGATGTTGGTGACCAAGTGGAAGGAGGGAGGCTTTGTACATAAACCACTTCCTGGAGCTACTGAATGGCTTCTAGGTTTTGTTACTTTTCTTTGAAGGTGATTCCAGGAATATTCGTGTGTGCACAGAATGAATTTGAAGAAAGAGGGCTTTGGAACAAAACAGGTGATTACTCAAACTAATAGCACAGGTGCACTCAAAATCTCCTTATGTGTTATGTTGAGAGCTTTGGTCTGTTACTCAGCTGTAGAGTCTACTGGATGACACAACTCCCAAGTCCATCGTTCTAGATTCAGGTTTCCAGCATAGGAGTTACAAGGATTTGTCAGCTTTGGCAAAACAGAATATTTTTGCTTAGTCACATTTTAGAAGGTGCCATTTCCGTTTTAACTGAAGGTTTAAAATAGATACTCTGAGAGAATTTAGATTGAACCATTAAACTTTGGCAAAGTTTTTAGACATTTCAAACTAGAACCTTATAAGGAAGTGTTAGATAAACTTAACTACAGACTGCTTTTCTGTATGTATTATATCATACTGTGCACTGACTGCCTGCTATGCCTGTACAGACTTTGCCCCAAAGTTAACTTTGTCTGCACCTTACATTCAGTATTTGTTTTAAAAAATCTGCTAGGTATGAGTTGCATTTACTTTTGTATCATCATGTCTTACGTGTGTTTAGCACCAGACAGTTGAATAAAAATCCTGAGAGGTAATAAGCTGGAGAGACAACTAATAAGAAGTCAAAAAACCAAGACATGGGTTTTATGCCTTACAAACATAACACATAATCTATATACTTGGTGCTTTCCCTTTTTAAAGGGGGCTTAGGGTTTTAATTAACTTTATGCTTTGTTTTTCCTTTTATTTATTTTTTTTTTACTGTCCACAATTATTTCCTGTCCATGAAAATGACATTTATTGATGTGAGCTGAGCTGATTAACCACAGCCATTCTTACAGATTTTAATTCCCACAAACCACCTCAGCATGTTCTATGCTTATTGCTGTCCTACAAGTTTCTTTCCAATTTTCAGAGGACTTTCTGTTCATATATTTCTTGGCTGTTTAGAGAAATACTCAGTATACACGTGACATTGATTTAAGAATCAGTTTTGAGATCTGTTTCCCCCTTCCTTTCACAGAGGCTGCCAATGTTGTGGGTTTATGGGTGTTTTGGGTTTTTGTTGTTGGTTGGTTGGTTTTGGTTTTGTTTTAATTTTTAGAATAAATGCCCAGATTACTTTAGAGATGCTTTTTTTTTTTTCTTCCATAGGAAGAATTAGCAGGCATTTGAACTAAGGTTAACTGCTTTTCAGTCTAAATTAAATTGGAAAATTCCTCTTATTAGCATATAAGAGAAGCAGCTTTGTAATCGTCTGTCCACAACTCACATGGCAAAGCTTCCTTTATGTGTTTAAGGAGGCTAAATGCAATAAGGTAAATACAGTGTGTAAATAAATGGATAAGGTAAATATGATTCATAAATGAAGGATTCTTTACATACATTTATATAGAAAACCTATTCTTCACCCTAAGTTAATTGGATTTTTGCAACTTACAAGTTTGGATTTGAATTTTAGTTCTGCGAAATATGTAATAGGATTTTATTATTTATGTAAAGTGTTACAAATTGAATTAATTAATAGCTAATCTTTTTAAGAGCTAATTTTTTTTTTTTAATTACTTACATTATGGAACCAGACAGAGGTTTTAACTCAAGACTGAAGTATCATGGCACTGTATTTGAAATGCTAGTGTGGAAATGCCCATTTCACAGAAAGGCCTGGTGTTGCTATGTACTTGTCTAATGGTATGCTGCATAAATAGTATTATTCCATTAATTGCTAAATTAGTTATATGCATTAAGTTGTGGATTTGAACCCAGAATGAGAGGAAATGTATCAAAAACTGTACAATTAAAAAGAAAATTTACTATATACTATATGTACGTTCCTTTTGGGATGCAAAGGTTCAGTAGTCACTCAGATGAGTGCTTTGACTATGCATTTCCAGGCTGCTCAGTTGTATATAGGTCCTTTGTCATTTTGTCTGAAGATGTAAAACTGATAATTTATGATATTGACCATTGTGTTCCTATGCATGCTGTTGACTGCAGTACCTGATGTGCTATATCCAGCCAGCCTAACAGGCTGTTAGAGGCTTGAGTCACCCTTGAATATATGTGGCACAGCAGGTATTTTCAAGAGCCTCCTTTCCAACTTTTTGATTAATCTGTAAATGTTATAGAGGAATTGGACTTCTAAGAGGTGGTAAGTTCAGTTGCTTTTTGTTTAAAAGGTCTTTATATGGGCTAACAATTGCTACCAGTAAGCACTGATGGCTAGGAAAAATGTCTTAGGAGCCCAGGGGAATACTCTCTGAACTCAGAAAAGGGCTGTGATTTGGAAGATCTGGATTCTGTTCTTAATTTGGCCCTCAATTTGCAGTGTGATTTTGACAAGTTAACCTCTGTATTTCTTTTTCACATCTTTTATCTTCTTCATCGATCATTAGTGCAATTTCTCTCTACAACGCCTAGAATAAGGAGGGAGGCAACCTTAACTGCTATTCTAGTAACAATGCTAACAATATTAAATGCAAAGTAAGACTCAATCATTCAATTTAAGTGTGATTGTAGTGTTTTTTTGTGGGTATACATTGATACCTACTTAAATCACATGTGCATCCATCTTTAACTTACAAGATTTAACCTGTCAGAGAGCTGTCTTCATCTGTCTTCTTGTTCTGCACTGAGATTAGAGAAGTTAGACTTGAAGATATTGTCCATGACTGTCAAGGAGGTAATGTAGTTGTATTTATAACAATTCTGACTCAACAACTCTATGACCTAAACTAAGTGTCTGCAGCTCTTTTGCATATGTGACTCCCTTTCTTGCCTGATACATTTTCAAAAATGTTCTCATTAAAAGCACACTCATATGATATTGACCTCACCTTTGAAAATGACTGATTGGTCATTCCTCTGATGGCTACTGGTGGGCTTACTCCAAATATATCCTGATGCTATTTTAATTTTCAAAGGAAAATTGTTTCTATGTTATGACCAGTTTTGCTGTCAGGTTTCAGGTGATATAGGCAGCCTTTGAGTCTCACTTGAAACTCTGCTATTTGCAGCTGGGTTCTATGAAAACATTAAACATGGTTCTGTTCAGTAAATATGAAAAAAACCCCTACAATAAATGAAAAGTTAATGAAGACCATTGAACATGCCAAGTTTTACAGAGAACAATAGCTGCCAGCATAGTCTAGGCTTCCTGCTGAAGGCAGTTACAATCACTTGGTTTTTTTCAATTTATTCATGCTTTTTTGGCAAGTCATCTACTTTGCATCCATGCTATATGTTTTTGTAACTTATGAAAATTCTTCTGCTTTGACCATACAATAGAATCACAGAATCATTGAATGTCAGGGGCTGGAAGGGACCTCAAAAGATCATCTGGTGCAGCCCCTGTGCCAGAGCAGGATCACTCAGAGCAGATAACACTGGACCGTATCCAGACAGTTCTTGAGTATCTTCACAATCTCCCTGGGCAGGTGGTTCCAGTGCTCTGTCACCCTCACAGTGAAAAAATTTCTCAGATTCCCATGGATCCTCCTATGTCTCAACTTCCACCCATTGTCCCTTGTCCTGTTGCTGGGCATCACTGAGAAGATGCTGGTTCCATCCCCCTGGCACTCACCCCTTACGTATTTATAAATATTAATCAGGTCACGCCTTAGTTGTCTCCTCTCCAAGCTAAAAAGCCCCAGCTCCCCCAGTCTCTCCTCACAAGGAAGATGTTCAACTTCCTTAATAATTTTTGTGGCTCTGTGCTGGACACTTTAAAGCAACACCCTGTTCTTCTTGAGCTGGGAGCCCCAGAACTGGACACAATACTCCAGATAAGGCCTCACCAGAGCAGAGTAGAGGGGAAGAAGAACCTCCCTTGACCTACTAACCAGAGCCCTTCTAATACAACCCAGAATGGCGTTGGCCTTCCTTACCACAAGAGCACACTGCTGGCTCATGGCCATCCTTCCATCCACCATGACTCCCAAGTCCTTTCCCCCTTCAGTGCTCTCCAGCAGGTCAGTCCCTNTCAACTTCCTTAATAATTTTTGTGGCTCTGTGCTGGACACTTTAAAGCAACACCCTGTTCTTCTTGAGCTGGGAGCCCCAGAACTGGACACAATACTCCAGATAAGGCCTCACCAGAGCAGAGTAGAGGGGAAGAAGAACCTCCCTTGACCTACTAACCAGAGCCCTTCTAATACAACCCAGAATGGCGTTGGCCTTCCTTACCACAAGAGCACACTGCTGGCTCATGGCCATCCTTCCATCCACCATGACTCCCAAGTCCTTTCCCCCTTCAGTGCTCTCCAGCAGGTCAGTCCCTAACCTATACTGATCCATGGGATTGTTCTTTCCCAGATGCAAGACTCAACACTTGCCCCTGTTGAACTTCATTAAATTTCTCCCTGACCAACTCTCCAGCCTGCTTAAGTCTCTCTGAATGGCAGCACAACTCCCTGGTGTGGCAGCCACTCCACCCAGCTTGGTGTCATCAGCAAACTTGCTGACAGTGCACTCCATGTCCTCATCCAGGTCATTAATAAATACACTGAATAATACTGGTTCCAGTACTGACCCCTGAGGAAGTTCACTAGTTACAGCCCTCCAGCTAGACTCTATCCCACTGACCGCAACTCTCTGACTTCTTTCCTTTAACCAGTTCCCAACCCACCTCACTACTTCATCACCCAGACCACACCTCCTCAGTTTAGAGGAAGAACAAACCATGTCCTTCATGCCAAACTTCGTAAAAGCAATAGTCTGGCTCATTACGTTAGCTTTGTCCATTCATCTCAGGTTAATTTTCTTATCTTTTTTTTTAATTTAAAAGTTAATTTGGCCACTGAGAGAAATACTTGATGTACAACATCAGAAACTGACAACTCAAAAAGTGTAGTATCTGCTAGGCTTGTTGTCCCACTGACACCTGGGTTTCAAACTTATTTTGGAGGCTTGAATGATTAAAGGATAATAAAGTCTTCTGGCCTGGTCAGCTCTGAGTTTGAAAACGTCATACTAGCTTTGTTAACCAGATTATGCAGGAAAAGCTAGACTAAGACTGGTTAGGACATACTGGCTATTGAATACCTGTCAAGTAATAACTGCCAGTTACGATCAACATGAGGGTGATCTGAAGCAGTTACTTTGAGATGAAAAGCTGTGTATCCCATTGCCAGTCACCTGAGCCCTTCAGTGTCCATCTGCTGTTTGGAAAAGAAAACAGCATTAATAATGTATCCATGGATTGTGCTCCATCTTTTATGCTACTATGAATTCTACCAGCATGAGCTAGCTCAACATTATCTAACTTCTGAGCTCTAACATCTCCTTAGTATCCATGGCAAATTGCTTGGTATTTTCTATTTTAGATGACAAAAGGAATTGAAACTTATGATGTGACCTTTAAATTGATCCATGAGGATGAGGTTGCTTAGTTTTTGTGTAAGAATCCATACTGCTTTAATAGGTTTTATCACTACTTCAAAATACTTTTGCAAAGAGGCAGTGGGAGTAAAAAAGAGTAACTTGTATCATAATTTATTACAGCTAACACAAATATACTAATCTAGTACTTGATAATATAAACCACTTAATGCTATGAAATGAGTAGGGTAATCTTTGGGACTTAGGGAGCTTAATGCTGACACAAACAGGTGCAGCTATATTAAAGACAGTGGAAATGACAATGCCAGAAAGATGGCCGAAAATATCTATTTTGTTTGGTTTGGACAGTATTTAGGTGTTTATTAGTAAACAGTTCCACCAGACACAATAAAATGATTGCATTAGAACTTAAGCCATTCAAAACTAAAGCTTATATTCTTATCGTTTGAGGTAGTTGTTTTGTTCTGAATTGCTGCACAGTGTGATCTGAAAAGTTGTCAGAATTAAAGCCTGCAGTCAAAACAAGACAGTATTAGCCGTTAAGTTCTTACTGAAAGTCTTAGTCTTTTGAAGTTTTTGGTTTTTTTTTTTTTTTCCGTAGAAGGGCAGTTTGTATACACTGGGAAAGTAGTGCCTGGGAGAAAATGGCATACGGGTGTAATCCTTGATCATTTACAAAATAAAAGTTCTTTTTAATCTACAATTATTACTTCTTCTAATGTTAGGTAGTATCTCTCTAGCCAAAGCACCCAAAGACATCTCTGATACAAATCTCTGCAGTTTTCATGCCTTCATGCCTTCATGATTGTATCACTGCAGTACTCAGGGACCAAGAAGCTATAGCTGTATGCCCGATAAGTAACTGACAGCATGAAATGCAGAGTCTCCAAGGATCTGCTCCCAACTGATCTATCTGATGGTTTGACTGCTCTTTTTCTTTTTTTTAAAAAAAAATCATTTTACCTACAAGGACCTACATGAAGACCTTTTCTGTTCTAGTGTAGAAAAACAGTTACAAATGGATCTTAAACGGATTTAGGAGGTGGATTTGTTTTCAGTCATACTTAATTGTAATTCTTCAAGTGATACAAACCATGTCTCGTTGTTGCTGGTGTCAGTATTGCTTCATCTGTTGTCAGATGCAACTAGCTCATTCAGAAGGATGTTTTTCAAAACTCTGACTGACTTAGTGGTGTAAGTATATCATGAAGTCAAACTCAACCTCAGATACTGCCTTTGTATTAAAGATGAGGTGTGAAATAAGGTAGGATATGAAATGTTTTTGGGTTTGTTCTTTTTGTTATGCAAAGTGTGTCTAAATTACAAAGCCGGTTGCAGCCCTTTAAAACTTCATAGACTTTAAAAATCCAGGTTTTCCATAGTCACTGATGATTGGAGTAGGTTTGATAACATCAAAACAAAAGCCAAGAGATTGAAAGGTGAAATATAGGAGAAAAGTAATTCAGGTTCTTGCTTTCCTTAATAGCTCTGCAACTTGCTGATTAAATGTTAAATTCATTTTGAACCCCTGGTTAATGTGTGAGTGACCATGCTCCAGAACTGAAATTCAGTTTCAGGTCTCCTTACCCAAACAAAAGTCAGACAGAGAAAAAAACAACCAACCAACCAACCAACCAACCAACCAACCAAAAACCACAAAAACCCAAAAGAAAGAAAGAAAGAAAAAACACTTAATGCTGGTTAAAAGTATTTCATAGATCAGAGGTCAGTATCTCTGTATTTCGACTTCTTTTTTGGAAGCTATTGGGTATTTCTGTAAAGTTCATTTGCCAGCAGTTATCTATTCACAGTAGCTTAATAATGTACATTTAAAACCAAAATCATATAATGTACCTGGATACTTAAGCCTTCGACTAAGTATCTTGTTATTGCAGATGTAATAATATTATTTAATAATAGCAGCCATGACTTAAATCGAACAATCCAGGACACACGTTCTGACACTGCAACAGCTGTTTAATTACATATAAGGATTTCTGAGAAAGTGAAATCAATTTGTAAGAAAATGAGAGCTATAACTTGAAACAAGTGCCAGCAGTCACAGAATAAAGAATCACATCTGAATGAAGTACTACATAGTATGAAAGATCTGATAGATTTTATGGATTTATTTAGAGTGTGGAGATCACAAGCAGAATTTTATTGCTCAAGTCTCATCTGCAAACAGTAAACCATACTGCTTGATTATTAACATGCTAAAATGGGAGTAAAATACATTTACAAAAAAAGGCCACAGCAAGTTGATTTTATCTCTACAAATGTATGAAGGCATGCATGAAATGTATGAATACAAATGTATGAAGAAGCAGCTCACAAGGAAAAGATCTCTGTAAGATGTTACAGTATCACAGTATCACAATATCACCAAGGTTGGAAGAGACCTCAAAGATCATCAAGTCCAACCCATCACCACAGACCTCAAGACTAGACCATGGCACCAAGTGCCACGTCCAAACGCGCCTTGAACACCTCCAGGGACGGTGACTCCACCACCTCCCTGGGCAGCCCATTCCAGTAGCCAATGACTCTCTCAGTCAAGAACTTTCTCCTCACCTCCAGCCTAAGCTTCCCCTGGTGCAGCTTGAGACTGTGTCCTCTTGTTCTGGTGCTGGTTGCCTGAGAGAAGAAGGTAACCTCTTCCTGGCCACAAC
This sequence comes from Eubucco bourcierii, assembly GCA_013396675.1. Classification (NCBI taxonomy): domain Eukaryota; kingdom Metazoa; phylum Chordata; class Aves; order Piciformes; family Ramphastidae; genus Eubucco; species Eubucco bourcierii. The sequence continues at coordinate 111,647 of VWZE01025999.1, read as the reverse complement.
CTCCCTTCAGGTANCAATGTCCTTCTTAAATTGAGGGGCGCAGAACTGGACATGGGACTCAAGATGTGGCCTAAGCAGTGCAGAGTCCAGGGGGAGAATGACCTCCCTGCTCCTGCTGGCCACACTATTCCTGATGCAGGCCAGGATGCCATTGGCCTTCTTGGCCACCTGGGCACACTACTGGCTCATGTTTAGGTGGGTGTCAATCAGCACCCCCAGATCCCTTTCTGTTTGGCTGCTCTCCAGCCACTCCCACCCCAGCCTATAGCTCTGCATGGGGTTGTTGTGGCCAAAGTGCAGCACCTGGCACTTGGATTTATTGAATGCCATCCCCTTGGACTCTGCCCATCTGTCCAGGCAGTCAAGGTCCCGCTGCAGAGCCCTTCTGCCCTCCAGCCCGTTAACATCAGCCCCCAGCTTGGTGTCATCTGCAAACTTGCTGGTGGCTGACTCGATGCCCTAGTCCAGATCATCAATGAAGATGTTAAAGAGGATGTGGCCCAGTACTGATCCCTGGGGCACACCGCTAGTGCCCGGCCTCCAGCTGGATGTGGCACCATTCACCACCACTCTCTGGGCTCGGCCCTCCAGCCAGTTCCTAACCCAGCACAGTGTGTTGCCATCCAAGCCACGAGCTGACAACTTAGCCAGCAGTTTGCTGTGGGGGGACGGTGTCAAAGGCCCTGCTGAAGTCCAGGTTGACCACATCCACAGGCCTCCCCACATCCACCAGGCGGGTCACCTGATCATAGAAGGAGATCAGGTTGGAGAGGCAGGATCTGCCCTTCCTAAATCCATGTTATCAGAGTTTGCTGGGTTCCAAATTAATCGGATTAATTTAATTTTAAATTAAGATGACCTAATGAATTTTATTGAAGTTATAATCCTAACTGAATTTACATCACTCTATTTGGAATACTTACAAAATGCCAATTGTGGAATGGCAAAGATGAAGAATTTGGGGCTTTTTAGCAACTACTAGTTACTTTTTAAACAGATTGCTTTCAGTACTGTGGACAAATTATAAGAAATTGTGGTGAGAATTCCCAAGATTCAGTGTTGCCTGATGTTATTAATGAACTGCTAGCTAAGAAGACATAAGAGAACTATTTACACACTTTGCTAAGTGTATGTGTTTATAACTAAAAAGTAACAAAATCACAGAATGTCAGGAGTTGGAAGTGACCTCCAGAGCCATGCCAAAGCAGGATCACCCAGGGCAGGCCGCACAGGAATGAATCCAGACATGTTTTGAAAGTCTCCAGAAAAGGAGACTCCACGACTTTTACGAGCAACCTGTTCCAATGTTCTGTCACCCTCACCCTCAACCCTTGTGTTGAGGTGGAACATCCTGTATTCGAGCTTGTACCCATTGTTTCTTGTCCTATTACTGGGCACCACTGAAAAGAGACTGGCACCCTCATCTTGACACTCACCCCTCAGATATTTATAGACACAGATTAGGTCCCTTCTCATTCTTCCCTTATCAAGTCTGAACAGCCCCAGGTCTCACAGTCTTTCTTCATAGGAGAGATGTTCAAGTCCCACAGTCACCCTCGTAGCTCTCTGTTGGAGTCGCCAGCAGATTCCTTTGTTTCTTGAATTGGAGAGTCCAAAACTGGACACAATATTTCAGGTGTGGTCTCACCAGGGCAGAGAAGAGGGAGAGGAAAGCCTTCCTACACCAGCTGGACACACTTTTCTTAGTAATTTTTATTTGCTTTTGTATATACCTAGTTCAGATTCCTTTTCTTAAAAGTACTAATAACTTACTTATAGCAGGAGTGAACCAGTCTGATGCAATACCATTTTCCTGGTTTCTTTTGAATTCAGCAAGATTGTGAATGAGTAGAGATTTTTCTCTAGTAACAGCTTAGGGTCATAAAAGAATTTTGAATGTGAAGGAAAGGTGGAATATGCACAAAGAGATAATCCAGGATAATCTATTGCTCTTGATTTTTTAAATTAAAAAAAAATGGAGTAAATGCATTAATTGTTGTAAAGTCAGTAATACAAACATGTACTGTGATTGCAAACATTAAGGGAAAAAAATCTCTCTGTTCTGAACAGTGTAATGTTCCATATGTCAAGCATAGGTCTGTATTAATTAACTGTCTTCCACTGTGGATTTCAGTTGCTGGAAACAGGTGTATTATATACCTCCTGACCTTCTTTTGGTGAAGAATGTCCCCATTGCCACCAGACTAAATGTAGATTTAGATTTTTTTTCCCCAGAATTTAGAATGCTTATTCTAAACATGGAAAAACTTAACAGCATTCCTCTATCTACCTGGTAGAGTTGTGGGAGGATGTCTGGACACTTTCTTATGACAGCAATTTATTATGGATTTTTTTACTTGATACAGCACACTTCTCACGCCTGTGCAAGTTTTTTTCCTAGCTTGTCTGCATATTTTAATTGAACTCTGATTTGCCCAGTTGAAGGTATAAGCAATGTATTACATGACTAAGATTCCAGCTCCCTACAACTGCTATAAGCAAGTATACCTGAGAATGGCTTGATTTGATTCCTAGTTTTCAGTGGGCTGCCGATCAGCTTTCAAGTCTGATACCTGTATCTCACCAATAGCTCCACTTGCCATCAAACAAGTGAAGTTATTGCAATGCTACAAAGTAGTGGGAACGTTATAGAATAACTGAAACAAAGACTTTTGACTAGCATGGAGTCCCACAGGCTTTTCATCCAGATGTATGTTGAACTTCCTGGGAAAGTTTTTATAACAGTCCATTTTTATAGTATGTATGACACTGTCAAAAGGATATATACTATAGTTGGTGTCAATAGTTCAATAATTAATTTTGAAACTCAATAAAATTTTAATTATTTCCATTTAATTGCTATGCTAGCTACAACATAAAGAGATGGATTTTTTAAGTGGAAAAGCAGTTTTCCTACTGATTACAAAGAAGTTTAATTTGAAGTGGCTTTGGTGCTACACATTGCTGGGGCAGTATATTCTTGCTTGTCTTTTGTGCTGACCACCGTCTCCTTGATCATAGAGAATCACTTTAGAAAGGTAAAATGGCAGAAAACTTACTAAAGTATGTGCTGGAAAAGGTCGGTATAGAGCAAGGGAGAACGCGGGGTAAGACAGTAGGGATGTAGCACCAAGCAGTTAGACCAGCTCAGGTTGCCATGATCTGTGTCGTGTTACACAGACATCTCAGATCACGTATTTCCAGCACCAGTACAATAAAACTCAGTTATCTGCTTATGTCAGACCACTGCACAAAACTGTCTTCTCCCAAGAGACTCCCGCGTAGCACACCCAGCCCGAGGTAAATACAAGTCACTTGCTTGAAAACAAAGCATGTTAAATATTTTACTGAATACAAACTATGAAGAAATTCTACTGTATTATTCTTCTCAATTTTTTTTAAAAAAGGTTTCCGGGCTTGCCAGGCAGAAAACAGAAATCCTTAGGTGAAATGTGAATGTTGGTTTTCCTTTGCTGGCTTTAGAAAGGAAATAACTGGAACTTTACAGTAATTCCACGTACTTCGTGTACTTAATGGGCGAGCATAGTAGTATGACAACACTGTCCTCTAGTGGTAGTATGTGTTAACACAAGTCTCAGTCTGCACCGGTGTGAGCTGGTTTAGGTGTGTTGAGAAGATGGCATGCTGGCCGCATCATTATTGATAGATTCAGAGTTTCGTTTTGTATGACGATTAACGACATGCTGCATGCAATGTGATGGTAATAAATGCTTCAACCACCATCTTCAACTGCACCGTGGGTATTTTTATCTGACCATAATATAGAGTGTGTATATATATATATATATATATATATATGAATTCTTGTGATTTCACAGATTATAAAACTTCTGTGTCTGTGTTCTGCTGTGGACACAGTTTTCTCATGTATGTGTTGGTAGGATTACTAGTTCATTTTTAGCCTATTCTTGAACTCTGGCATGAAACTAATTCTCATGGTGAGAGTCTCTCTAGAAACTACTATCTGCAAGCACATAAAAGATTCTTAATTTCGGTTTTCAGTTTGAAATGTTAAGGGAAAGCTTAAGGGAAAATAAAGAAAGGCAAAATGTTATGTGAGAAGAAACTCTGAGATTTCAGTGCATCACTTTTTCAAACTTACCCACTTGAAAGGCCAGTCCAGACTGAAAGGGTATTTGCTGACTTTGAAGATATATGTTACTAAAATTTAAATTGTTTCTTACTTGTTAAAAAAGTTACTTTTCTGGAAGTTGGAGAACTTACCTGTACATGTAAAAAATATCCTACAACAGTCATCTTTTTGGATTGTATTTATTTTGGTGTTTGTGGTTTTGTTTGTTTGTTTTGTTTTGATTTTACTGTTCTGACACATTTTGTAGATGTGTTATCTATCTATTTCTTAGTGTATTTTGGAAATTAAGAGGTTATGATGCTTCCCATTCATACATGTCGTATATAAATCCAAGGCAAAGTAGAAGCAGGAAACAGAGAAGAACTAGTTAAGGACACATCTCTAGGTTCTAGTACAGAGTGATTTCACAGAATCACAGAACTTTAGAGGTTGGAAGGGACCTCCAGAGATCATCGAGTCCAAATGCCCTGCCAGGCAGGATCCCCTAGGGTAGTTCACACAGGAATGCATCCAGGTGGGATTTGAATGTCTCCAAAAGAGACTCCACAACCTCTCTGGGCAGCCTGTTCCAATGCTCTGTCATCCTCACTGTAAAGAAGTTTCTCCTCATGTTGAAGTGAAACCTTCTATGTTCCAGTTTGTAGCTGTTGCCCCTTGTCTTATTGCTGCCAACCACTGAAAAGAGATTAGGCGCATGTACTTGACACCCACTCCTCAGGTATTTGTACACATTGATCAGATACCCTCTCAGTCTTCTTTCCTCCAGACTAAACACCTCCAGGTTTCTCAGTATCTCTTCATATGGGAGATCCTCAAGTCCCCCAGTCATCCTTGTGGCTCTCTGCTGGGCTCTTTTCAGTCTCTCTTGAACTGGGGAGCCTGCAACTGGACACAGAATTCTAGGTGTGATCCCACTATCATAGAGTAGAGGGGGAGAAGAACCTCCTTAGACCTGCTGGCCATAATTTTCCTGATGCACTCCAGGATGCCTTTGGCTCTCTTGGCCACAAAGACACATTGCTGGCCCATGCAGAACTTGCTGTCCACCAGGGCTCCAAGGTCTTTCTTCACAGAACTGCTTTCCAGTGGGGCAGCCCCCGGTCTGTACTGGTGCCCATTGTTATTCCTCCCCAGTAAGTGTCAAGCAGAAGGAAATTAATATGTTGATATTTTTATTGTTCTAATTTTACTTTCAAAACCCATTTGGCATATAGCCAGCTCACTTGAATATTTTGTCCAGTTAGGGGACAGCATAGCTATCTTAACGATGCCTTAATTTCCTGCGTTCATCTCCACTTTAGGAGATGGGATTGTATCTTCCAAATGTTACCACTTCATGCACCCTAAAATACTACCGTTGGATACCAAAGAGGCTATACTGATACATAAAACAAAATCAGTAAAAATCACTTATACTTTATAATCTTATTTTACTTCACAAGTGCATTTAGATGTTAGGAGGACGTTCTTTACAGTGAGGGTGGTGAGGCACTGGAACAGGTTGCCCAGGGAGGTCGTGGATGCTCCCTCCCTGGAGGTGTTCAAGGCCAGGTTGGATGAGGCCTTGAGTAACCTGTACTAGTGGGAGGTGTCCCTACCTATGGCAGGGGGTTGGAACTGGATGATCCTTGAGGTCCCTTCCAACCTTACCATTCTATGATTCTATGATTCTATGATTTGTTCCTGCTGTGCCACGCTGTTTATCTGATATGTGCAGAAAGAGTTTGCGTTAAGTATTTTCTTAATTTTCTTGCCAATTGTCCTTAAAACCCAAAGAAAAATAAAAACATTAAAATTCATTATATTTTTTCCCTGGCGTTCAATTTATATTGCAAGATATTTGCATTGCCTTTTATTTTTTTTTTCCCCTCTGAGATCTGCTCTTGGACTGAAGGAGATACTTGATCTGCACTGTTCATATGCACAAAGAGAAGTCATTGTCATGTTGTTTGTAATGATATAAAGGTAAACTGCAATGTGAAAATATAATATTTGTGACAACATGATTGTAGTCATAGAACAATAAATATTCATGAAACAATTCTCATGAACCAGACAACAATTATTTTGAGTGTCAATAAAAACTATTAGTATTAAAGTGGGCCCCCAGTAAGGGTCATATGTAACTGTGCAATGAGCAGTGTTATTTTTAAAATGTCATGTGAAGAGTTCAGATGTTATTACACCTGGAAGATGTTATTCAGGGGCTTGTGGGGAGTTATGGAGCCCTTTGCTTCTGATTCTTCAGTTTAATCCCAGCTCACATTGCTAGTGACAAAATATTGTGCAACGGCAGGTCATATAGCACCATTTTGTGAATCAACTGTATGAGTCCAGTTACCCAAAAATATAGCCAGAAGTTTACATTGCAGATTGGCTAACTGTGGAAAACTCCAACTGGTGATTTTGTTGGCAGTGTTCGTTACCAGTGTCTGAATGAAGACTGAATTCTTTTTCTCTAGCTCTTCTCTGAAAGTTAAGCACTGTCAATGGAAAATACAGAGAAGTCTCAGAATTTCTGCTTCTGTTGTGTCTGTCGTGCAGATAAGTAATGTCAGAGAAAAATAGTGTGTAGACATCCTGGTGGAAGTGCTTGTGAGGATCTGTGAAAGGGAGCTGTGTGTTAGTGACAGGCTGTGATCTGTTTGCCTGAAGACAGGCTGTGTCATAAGTGATCAAAATGATGCTCTTTATCTCTTAAGCTATATTGAAATAAGCCTGTGATGTAGAAAGAGTGAAGAAACTTTGAAGAAACTTTGATCTTAGCTCCACATTCTCTTAAATATGTCAGTACCATCAGGTGAATCTGTCTCCTATTCCTACTTCCACATGATTAATTCTCTTGAACTCTGTGTTTCTTTATTCCATGTATTTAGAACTAATAACTTAAAGGTATCAGAAGATGGAATTTTCTGTTATGTGGGTTGCTATGTGTTTTAGTATTGACTGAAACCAAATTAATTTGATATTATGTTACTGAAAAATGCATACTCATTGATCAGATCTCCTCTCAGCCCCTTCAGACTAAGCCCCAGGTTTCTCAGTCTCTCCTCATAGGAGAGATCCTCAAGACCACCATTCTTTTTTGTGGCTCTCTGCTGGACTCTCTTCAGCATACCCCTGTCTCTGTTGAATTGGGGAGCCCAAAACTGGAAACAGTATTCCAGGTGTGGTCTTAGCAGGGCAAAGTAGAGGGGGAGAAGAACCTCCTTAGACCTACTGGCCACACTTTTCCTGATGTACCCCAGGTTCTCTTGGCCACAAGGGCACATAGCTGGCCCATACAGAACTTGCTGAAAGACCTCACACTTTGTGTGCATATATATATACACACACATATATATATATAAAATTTGTATTAGTTTTTATTTTTCATTTTTATTTCTTAGTTTTCCTCTTTATTTCCTCATTTTGTCCTCGTAGAGAGGTGTGACTTGCTCTTCTCCAGCCAACATAGTGAGCCAGTAAAGATGTCTGGTTACTACTCCAAGCACAAATGACAAAGGTTTGGTTGTGAAAAGGCTGGTTTCAGTACAAACACTACAGTCCAGTTTTCATTTTCATTATTTTTTTTAATCTCCCTTCTCCCTCATCTCCCTCCTTTCCTCTCAATCTCCTATTTCCCCCCACCTTCCTCTTTTCCTTTTCATCTCCTTCCTTTCCTCTCCACCTTCTTCCTTCCCCCCATCTTTCTCCCTACCTCCTTTCTTTCCCCCATCTTCCTCTTTTCACTCCATCTCCATCCTTTTCCTGTCCATCTTTTTCCTCTCCATCTACCCTTCTTTCAGTATCACTTCCGTTATTCCACCATATATGCCCCTTTCCCACCCCACACTGCATTTTCCCCTCTTTTCCCCCAAACCCAGAGCACCTGGCTTCTGTTGGAGTTTCCTCCCACCCCAGGTGTGACCACTTTGCCCTCCCTGCCCACTCCTCTTCTTAATCGGCCTCAGGAAATGCAGAAACCCCAAGCTGTGCCCAACTGGGCAGAGAGATCCTCCTCCTATCATCACTGGTGAGTGCCCATGGTGTGCACCAGGTGAATGAGAAGGAGACAAAAAGGCCAGGGGGCCTGGTGGTTCCCCCGATTAGGCAGGATAGAAGCTTGATAGTCACTCTAACTTCACCCATGGGCTCTGGCTGAGCAACTCTTTCTGTTCAGCTGCTTCTTTCTACTCACATGTGAAACTGTAAAAATGCCAGGAATAAATCTGTGAAACCTTTTGACAAGCCTTGAATTAGCATGGAGAAATCATAGACTCAAAGTATTGTCAGGGCTGGAAGGAACCCCAAAGATCATTCAGTTCTAAGCCCTCTGCCACGGGCCTTACAACAGATCAGGCTGCCCAGAGCCACATCCAGCCTGCCCTTAAAGACCTCCAGGGATGGGGCTTCCACCGCCTCCCTGAGAAACTCATTCCAGTGTCTCACCACCCACATGCTGAAGAACCTCCTCCCAATATCCAATCCAAATCTACCCACCTCTGACTTTGCTCCGTTCCCCATTATGTTTGACTCTGAAGCATTGTAGTTTAATTGTTTATCATTTGAGATTGTAGTGCAATATTTTTCTCAGTTTTCCATTGAAGTGTGGAATAGACTCTAGAAGAGCTCTGCAAAAATCACACTTTCTTATCTGTTGTCATATTTTCAGATGGGGCTTGACTACTAGCTCTGAAGGACTGAATTGGCCAGACAACACAGCAGTCAAACAGAAAGGGATCTGGGGGTGCTGATTGACACCTGCCTGAACATGAGCCAGCAGTGTGCCCAGGTGGCCAAGAAGGCCAATGGCATCCTGGCCTGCAGCAGGAATAGTGTGGCCAGCAGGAGCAGGGAGGTCATTCTCCTCCTGTACTCTGCACTGGTTAGACCACACCTTGAGTCCTGTGTCCAGTTCTGGGCCCCTCAATTTAAGAAGGACATTGAGGTGCTTGAGCGTGTCCAGAGAAGGGCAACGAGGCTGGTGAGAGGCCTTGAGCACAAGCCCTATGAGGAGAGGCTGAGGGAGCTGGGATTGTTTAGCCTGGAGAAGAGGAGGCTCAGGGGACACCTTCTTGCTGTCTACAACTACCTGAAGGATGCTTGTAGCCAGGGGGAGGTTACCTTCTTCTCTCAGGCAACCAGCACCAGAACAAGAGGACACAGTCTCAAGCTGTGCCAGGGGAAGTTTAGGCTGGAGGTGAGGAGAAAGTTCTTGACTGAGAGAGTCAATGGCCACTGGAATGGGCTGCCCAGGGAGGTGGTGGAGTCACCGTCCCTGGAGGTGTTCAAGGTGCGTTTGGACGTGGCACTTGGTGCCATGGTCTAGTCTTGAGGCCTGTGGTAATGGGTTGGACTTGATGATCTTTGAGGTCTCTTCCAACCCTGGTGATACTGTGATACTGTGAAGAACAGCCAAGGCTCCTTGGATAACTTCCTTCTCTGCTGGCCTACAACATGGTCCATTTTATGCACTTGTTTAAAATGTGGGCTGTCTGCTCAAAAAGAGCATAAAAGTGGCTGAATGTTCTCTTCTGATAGAAATCTGTAAACAAAGGGACACTAGAAATAAAATAATCAAATGTATTTCTCCAGTTACTGGGGAGCAATAATGTCACACAACTGATGAGTGCATACTAATGAATGTGATCCTGCAATCTGTCAGAGTCATACTCCATTTCTGCTAACAACCATATGAACTGGTCGCTGTTAGGGTGTAACAGCATGCTGCATGCTGGGATTAAAATGCAATGCTCTTTCCTTTGGTGAATATGCAGCTTTACAAATGGCTTCACTGAAGGAAATCCATTAGGGCGGGTGATCTTCAGTGAGAATAAGGATGTCATCTTGCTCTGAGTAAGACAGCAGAGTCCTATTACACCACCAAAGAAATTTCACAGGCAAAATGTCTCAGATTTTCAGAGAATTGACTAAATGCCTAAGAAAAATTCAGTGTGTAACAGAGGACAGAAGAAACAAATCACTGAAGAGATTGACTTTGATTTCTGGAGACTGCTTTTTCACTATGATTTCAATGATGCCAGTTGGAATAATGCCTCATCCTCTCCATTGACACTATCCTGTACATCTGGAAGCAATTGATCTTAAGAAAGGGCCCTGACATCTCAAGTTAGAGAAAGCAGACCACTGGTATGTGGCAGAACTATGACAATAAATCTGAAAACTTGTCTTCACTAATTTCAGTTACTGCCATGTTAGATTTGACCTAACCCTTTGATACAACTCACTCTTATGGGTATTACTGCCCAAGCTAAATACCTAAAGAGTATTAAGAATTGCTTTTTAATGTAAATTGAGTAGACAGATCATACGAGCATGTGCTAAGTATTTATTCTAATTAAATAGGATGCACAATAGCCTTAAAAAATGCAGAAAGGGAAGTATAATGAAGTGTAGCTGTAAAGTAGTCTTTATAATGTAGAACTATGAACAAGCAGGATCTTCTGCCAAGTTAGATCCCCAGTCAACTGATTAATCTTTCTAGAATAGAAAAACCTTGTGGTTCCCATACTATGAATACAGGGAAAAAAATGTTTACTGAAGAAAACCTAGAGAGAAGAAATTTTATCAGTAGATATTCTATTTTATATGGTGGTACATTTTTCATATAATTTGTCTGTAACTTTTCTATTTTAGACTGTTTTCAATGTACGACTTCATAGAATCATAGAATGGTAAGGTTGGAAGGGACCTCAAGGATCATCTAGTTCCAACCCCCTGCCATAGGCAGGGACACCTCCCACTAGTACAGGTTACTCAAGGCCTCATCCGAGGCCTTACAAATTCATGTAATTTGTAAGGAGAAGATAATACCTCATTTATTTAACTTTACAGTCTTTTAAATAAATGTTCTTATATATGGTATGAATTAGACTTTGGCTTATGAAAGGGATAGCTCCTCTTTGGATTCAACACAAACATAGGGTACAAGCTGGTATATTTTGAGGATGAGATTTCAAATCTTATATGAGAAAAAAGAAGATGACTGGTCATAGTGAAAAAGAAGATCTGTCCCTACTTCTCATTTGAAAAAATAATATTACCTATGGAAATATTGCAAAACTACTATTATAAAATTGTAAGCTGCTAATTTGTTACTGAGTAGAACAGAAGAGCAGAACGTGGCCACTTAAATAAAAAAATAAGTAGTCTGATTTGTTGAATTGGGACTTTGTAAGAGACTAAGTATTCACCATCATGAAAAAAGGAAAATAATTCATATTCTGGCTCTGGGAGCCATTTGCTATTAAATGTCATTCTTTGTGTTTTAAACTGAGAACCATTAGAGATGAGGGGAGAATTGTTTCTCCAAGTTACAAGTGACAGAATATCTAGGTCCATGTTTCTTTACTGTCTTTCTCTGAAATAGAATTTACTGACTATGGCTGGAAGGACATGGTACTAGAGTGATTAATAGATTGGTTCAGGATGGGAGATCCTAGTTTTACATTTGATTAAGTCAACAAATCAGGTGTGGGGAAAAAAAATCTTACATTAAGAAAGACCTGTTTGATCAAATATTGTATAACAAAACTACTCCCAGATTCATCACACAGCTTTTCCAGGGTGTGCCTTTACTTTATTTGATCAGTTCTATTCTGGGAAACAGTGGTATACAAGTTGTTGGTAACAGAATATGATAAGACCAAGTCCTTTAAGAACAGTAAACATTTTTGCCTAAACCAAATAGTGCTATTGTGTTATAATAGTCTGAAATAATACACATTCTTAAATTTTCTGAGTAATTATGTCAGTCTCTGCTCTTTCCAGGACAGAACACCTTCTTCATTACCTTATCTTTAAAAAAACTCCAGTCATTAAATTCTTTACAGACAGACTCACAAACTTGTGTGCAAGTTAGCAATGTTAGTCAAAAGTTCTTTAAAAAATATTTAATTAAATAATAATCTTATTATATGGCATATGCTTATTTAGTTCGGTTCTAAAACAAACTCATTGCTACAAATATTGTTTTTTTACTAGATTAAAAACCAGGAATCTACAGTCTAAGATTCTTCATCTGTCTATTGTTTTATAACTGTTTTATATCTGTTTTTTTAAATAACTGTTTTATATCTGTTTATTGTTTTATAACTGTTTTTATCTGTTTATTGTTTTATATTCCTTTTAAAGTAATGTGCTATTCAAAAGAACTAAGTAGATACTTTGAGAAACATGTCATGCAGTGAGTTTCTAACTGATCACATTTCTTTTGAGGAATGAAGAATATGACTCCATGATGTCATCTTGTATGTTAATCACAACAGTCTTCAGTTTCTTTGTTACCTCCAAAACATTTTCTGATGCCTGGACCCACCTACTGTGAAATTATTTCACCCTCAGAAGTGTCTCGGACCATTTTCTTGCCAAATAAATGTTTTTAGCATATTACATTCTGTTCTTTAAAAGTATCAAAGAGGGTGAGCTACTAAGCCAAATTCCCTCAGGATTTGAGAATGTGACTCTGTAATCTTGTGTAAAGAGGCATTAACAATATTAGTCACAGTACTCTGCTTTTTTCCATATTCCTGACTAGTCCCTGATGTGGCTGTCCTTGCACAAGCAGAATTTTAATTAGCATGAATAGATTTTAAATCATAATTCTAAAAAATGACTGAGGTTTGTAGAACAATGCTCATGTTACTTATAGAAACAACATCATTTATATTTATTTAATAATGCATGTAAGAATCGTACAAAAGAATCCCATTGGAATTGCAACTCGGCAATTATTTATAGTAGGGGATGCCTGGATAGGGGCCAACATGAGGATTTTAGGCATCTAGGCTTTACTGCTGTAAATAACCAAATGTCTTTGTAAGCACTGCCTGTGCATTAATTGTACAATAAAACCATTGAAATGATGATTCACAACATGTAATGATAATGGACTGGTTTTCATGGCAGAGGAAGAGAAAGAACCAGCAGGGAGATTCAGATTCTAAATTCACTCTTAACATCAGTTCTTGAGACATTACAAAAAGGGGACTGCTAAGCATAATTACAATCCACATGATGCACAGTCCACCAGCTGGAATTGTTTTGCCTATGTTTTGTGCTTGCTTCCCAATTCATAGAATGATAGAATGATTTGTGTAGGAAGAGACTTTAATGATCGTCTAGTTACTAACTTAGACAACAGGAATTGGTTTTACTTTATTCTAGGCAGCTAGGATTGGTTTTTGTGATCAGGAAATTCTATCTAGAGACAAATATCCATTTTTGGATGTTCAAGTAATGTAGTGAGAGCAGACTGGATCAAAAAATGTGACCCCAGAAGTGTCTTAAAGTAGTTGATTTATTAAAGCAGATGTTTAATAAAATGTCTTTTCCATTCGGTTTATCAATGGAAGAAAAATACCTAAATAAGGAGTCCAAGAGGACAGAAGTCTTTCCTGTGCTTTCTTTTACCCTTTCATACCTTGTTTCATTATTTTTGTGATTTTTGAGTACATACAACCCACCAGCAAATGAAGAATCAAGTTTTCTGCTTTTCTTCCAATGGATGTTGATATGTCAACCTCCCTTAACATATCTGTCTGCTTAAAATTTGTGTTGATTACTTCTAATCAGTTTAATATAATCACAAGACTATGTAAACGCAAAGCATTTATTTTGTTCAATGGTTGCCTCTTCATTGCTTGAATTCCTCATTGATACCAGTGAAACACAAAAATTTATTTGACATGACATGAAAAATCCTTAAAACTGAGTGATATCAAGAATGAGGGAGGCTTTACAGATTAAAGAATATCTACATTTATAATCTAATGAGCTAATAACTTCAGGTATTCTGGATATGTTTGCCTATGACTTAACACTATGATTTTTTTGAAGTATGCTTTCAGAAGTATACTTTGAGAAATATATATTTTTTAAGAATACTTAGAAGTATTTTTACTTTCATGCTACTGCAAAATGGTTTTGTGTTCAAGTGTGAAAATAGCCTCCTTTTTTGGAAGCTAGTATTTGGAGGCTATATGGTTATATTAAAATCACAGAATCACAGAATGTCAGGGGCTGGAGGAGATCTTGAAAGCTCACCCAGCCCAATCCCCCCTGCCATAGCAGGATCTCCTATACCAGGTCACACAGGAATGTGTCCAGGCAGGTTTTGACTATATCCAGAGAGGAGACTTCACAACGCCCCTGGGCAGCCTGTTCCAGTGTTCTGTCACCCTCACAAAAAATTCCTCCTCATGTTTAAATGAAATGCTATATAGATACTCACAGTTATGTGACTCATCAATTATTGTCCAACCTGACCTTGAACACCTCCAGGGAGGGAGCAGCCACAACCTCCCTGGGCAACCTGTGCCAGTGTCTCACCACCCTCACTGGAAAGAACTTCCTCCTAACATCCAGTTTGAATCTCCCCTCTTCGAGCTTAAATCCATTGCCCCTTGTCCTGTCATTGCAAGTCTTTGTGTTTAGGTGGATCAGTTGCACATTTTGAGATTGGTGGTAGTAAAACGCTTTCAAATTTGAAAAGAACACGCTCAACATTTTTAGGATTCCTATCACTGATTTAGTGGAAGGAATGAGCTTGCTATTATAAAACTATATACTGACTTAGTAAGGCATCAATACTAATGAAGCAGTAAATACAGGTATAGGTGTGCACACTGATAGTGAGGGTTGCAAGCACATTCCAGTGGCTAACAATAATAATAAAAGTTATGTGAATGACATTTAAAAAATGTTCAATTTATACGTTAATATGTGGATAATGTTCTCATTTTCTTACTGAGAATCTATTTGCTAATAAACTATCTCACAGGACTTGCTAAATGAGTCTGCAAGTTGTGTGCAGTATTTTTGATTTATTAAATGTGAATAATCTAACAATGTTTAATTACTTAAAAATATTAATGAAGTAAACAGATGATTATTTTGATAAGAAGTTTGATATCTGTTTTATAGATGACTAAATAGAGGCCTGGAGAGAAGATGTAACCAGTAGAACACTATGCAGAAGATCACTTACAGAAGCTGCAGTGTGTTAACATGTGTGGCAAGTACTGTAGGTCTGCTCTTATCTGTCTTGATAACTGTTTCCTTCCCATAGCTACTAATGGAGTTGTGGAAAGATGTAAAAACTCATTTTGTATTTAATTTGCTTGGAAACAGGGCACAAAGTGGAGATGCTCATATAGAAAGAAAAAAAAAAAAAAGAAAAAAATCAACCCCGAAAGTTCTAAATAACCAGTGTCTCTCAAAAGGAGGAAGACTTTTTCCTCCTTTTACTTGACTCCTCGAAATTAGAAATTTTCTTGTTAACGAACCAATAATGAAAAATCCTGCACTGCTATTTCCACAATTTGCATTCCAACTGGATGATCCTCTAACCTGACTCCTCTAAAACTTTGTGGGAAATGTATTGATTTCTACTTTCACAACATCCATTTTAATTAATTAATAAGCAAAATGTTTATGCAGTTAAATACACTATGCTTTACTGCAGTATATTATAGTAGTCAGGCATAAAGTCCAAAACATTTGAACTAACATTTTCTAGCTTAGGTGATAAAATATGGTTCTTCAACACCTTTATAGGCTCACAAACAGTCAGGTTGCTGACAATCTTTCAAAAAGTTCAAGTTGCTTTTATATTGGAATTTAAACATACATTCATGACTGCAACTTCCAGGCACTAATGATAGATTTGATCTGTAAACGATGTTCAGAAGTCTACTGAATTTTCTAATTCCTTACCACCATTAAATTTACAGAACTGAATATCTATAAATATATTTATACATATATAGAATCATAGAATCATAGAATGGTAAGGTTGGAAGGGACCTCCAGGATCATCTAGTTCCAACCCCCTGCCATAGGCAGGGACACCTCCCACTAGTACAGGTTACTCAAGGCTCCATTGCTCTCTACAACTCCCTGAAAAGAGGTTGCAGTGAGGTAAGGATTGATATCTTCTCCCTAGGATCAGGTGATAGGAGAAGAAAGGGACTGAAATTGTGCCAGGGGAAGGTTAGGTTTGAGGTAAAGAAAAATTTCTTTACTGCAACAGTGGTCAGGGATTGGAACAGGCTGCTCAGGCAGGTGGTGGTGTTCAAGAAACATGTGGCTATGACTCTTGGGGACATGGTTTAATGGCCATGGTGGTGTTGGACTTGATGATCTTAGAAGCCTTTTCCAACCAAAAAAGTTGTGTGATCCTAAACCTCCCTTGGCTCAAATGAGCAGCTGTTCAAGTGTTGCTCCTTCTCCATCCTCCTCCCTCCACCAAAGCCCAGAGTTGGCCATGATGATACTACAGCATCTGTCACAGCAGGTAACGTCTGTTACTGTACAGATACTTGCTCCACCAGACACCACCAGCCTGAATACAGAACTGAATACAGAATATGTAAACTATTCTCTTCTACTAAGGGCCACCTCCTACAAAGTTCTGGATGTGTTTTGAGGTGCTGACCGCCTTTATCTCATGTTGGCATCTGTATGCAAGGAGAGCGGATTGAAAGAATGTGTGCATGTGTGGCGAATCAAAGAACCTTATTTGAACTTGCCTTTGGTTTGTAGCCAAGTGCTTTAAGTTAAGACCATAGTCAGATGCTTGATCTATGAAAGGTGCTTAATGCAAAAAAGAAAAAAAAAAAAAGGCAATAGAGCTGCTTTGGTTTTGATCTCGCTCATATGATAGAAGTTCCAATAGCTTCCGATCCTACTGGCAAGTCCAAAGATCTGTTCTAATTACATTTATATAAATGTTAATAACTGTTTAAGTATTATTAATGATGGCAAGCTTTGAACTCTTAAAGGTGGGAAATTGATGGGATTAATTTGCTCCAGCTTTTATTTGCCAAGAGAGTATTTTCCCAGCCTTTTCTTTCTCCATGTATTTTAACTTTGTGGATCAAAGCCTACTCAGCTTGGTTGTATTAAGTGAATTTTATTGAAATAGAAACTCAGAAAGACATTTTCTGCCACAAAATGTAACTGGAGAAGTCATGATTGAGTTCAGCTTATTAAATCTGTTTACTCAGTGTGCCTAAGTCTTTTTAGAGTTCAAAAAAAAAAAGCAAAACATGGGTATGCTTGGGCAGTGGGATGTGACAAGTTGTACACTTTTAAAGAAACAGTCCTAGGAAGCAGGTTTTAGAAATATTAACAATACAAACAGTAAACAAGACCTTTCAAATGTGTTGTCTGGAATCTCTATGAAATGAAAATTATTCAGAAATTGTAATCAGAACGTCAAAGACTTACATTTTATGTTCCTCTGAATAGAAGTCCATCTGGTCCTGTATCCTGTCCCTTACACAAAAGAAGGTGTAAGAATTTTACAGGAAACTACTGCTGTTGGTCTTTTCCTGAACTCTGATTGCTAATCTGCTTCAACTTTCACTAGCTCTTTCCCTAAAATGGATAAAATGATTACAGCAATTTTGAACATCTGCTGTATTTATATTATCACCATATGAATATTTACATAGAAGTTCTTGACCTCATTTACTTCATGTCATTTAGCATATAAGATCAGCCACATTAAATGAGAACAAATGCTCATCTAAGCTTAGTACTGCCTCTCACCTGCTGTGTGAGACTTTGGTGTTTTTCTTTAACTGTCTTAATTATGTTAATGACATTAGTCATCTTAACATTGACATTAGTCATCTTCTGCTTTCAGCCTTCTGGGTTGTTTTTTTGAGGTGAAGCACCTCAATGTGTTTTGTTTCTCTTTTGTGAAGCTGTAACATACATCTATTCATCTTTGGTACTCTATAGTTTCATGGAAACTGTAGTTTTTATAAACTAAAATTATAGTTTCACAGGGTCTTTTTTTTTTTTTCTGAGATGAGATATCAGAAAAGCTTACTTTGTAGATGATAGAAACATGGTAGGTTTATATTGTCTCAGAACTATTTCATCTCTTTCCTGGTAGTCTGTGGTTGGTTGTTTTTTTGAATCATGTTTTTATATGTTCTCAGCTTGTGTATTATGCTGCCTTTATTGATTTTATGCATCCATTATCCGTTTTAAAAACATTAACATGATTATGTTAGGTTAGACCAAAGGTTACTCTAGGCCTGTATCCTGTCTCCTAGAGTGGCTAAAATAAAATGCTGTTGGAAAAAACAACAACATTAGAACAAGGCAATGATGTACTGTTACTTTGTCAGATATTCTCCCCAGCTCCAGGAGTTTGCAGTTCAGGAAATTCCAGAGTCAGAGATACTGTCTTTGTAGTTAATGAATTTTATTTCCTGTTGCTCAGTACTCTATAATTCTTCTGCAAATCCTTGCAGCAAGTTTTAGATTTGTCCATCTGACAGATTTTTATCACCAATAATACTTCTTCCTAGTCTGCCCGTATGCTGTTAGTTTTAAGTGAAGTAATTAAGCCAATTAGTATGGATCAAACTTTTAAGTTCATGTAGACAGTGAATTGATTATCAGTCTACTTTTTTCGGTCAGATCAAATGTAAGCTTATGGTTTTTTGCAATCCTTTGTTAAATCCCAAACTGTTTAATTTCCTGCTTTGGCATGTAACTAATTTTTTCACACAAGGTAGAAAGCACTTATTTGACAAAGAGATGAACAGAATTTGAGCCATCCTTTGTTTAAGCCAAAGCATGCTGCTCTTGAAGCTGTAGAAATTAATGGTTATTCCAAATGCATTCTGTACCAGCTGCAGCTGTTTAAGCAATTCACTATTTTTTTGAGAAGATATGATTTGAATAGGGATATAAGTGGGAAGAGCTGATAAGTTTTTGATTTGAAGCCTTTCAGTTTAATCTTTTTTTATGTTCATGCAGGAGATTTGCAAAAACACTGTCCTTAAGTCAAGTGGTCTTTGACTAAGAATCTCCCTGAAAATATGACAGTCTCTTTTCTAGTGTTACATAGAATCATCAAGGCAGGAAAAGACCTTCAAGATTATTGAGTACAGTCATGAGGATTAGATCCTGAATTATTAAAATGAATGGAAATTTCTACTGTGACCTTGTTTACAAGGGTCAGGGCACAGGACACCAATGTGCACCTGGATGCGTGGAAAGATAAAAAGTTACCTGGGATGGGTTTTTATGTGAGATAAGAACTTCTAGCACTGTTTACATTCTGAGCACTGTGGTGAATTCCCAATGTGTCTTGACAAAGCAGAGTTTTAAGGGTGATATTGTGTGCAACCAGAAATAAATGTGTAATTATACTTGTGAACAATTTAATATTTTAGGCATGGGTTGTGGTTTATGGAAAGAACAGACGTGCAGTTTACCTTGTGGGAAGAAGAATCAGCTGCAGTAATTTAAGCTTTTCTCCTGGTATTTCCCTATTATCCAATAATCTCTTTGATGAGGAACAGTCCTCACTTTTCTTTTCTCCCCTGTAAGCCTGACATCTGCCCTAAATCTTTATTTATTTGGAGAAACAGGCCCTAAAAAATGCCTTTCATATTTAGCACTGCTGTTTCCATTTACTGCCAGATCAACCTTTTTAGAGATTATATTCTCTACCTCACATGCTATTGTTGCTGGAGAAATAAAGCTTAGTCCTAGATCTGTCCTCTGGTCTTAACTAGTATCTGTCCCTAAACTGCAAGCTCTTGAAATGGATCCATGTCAGCTGTTATAATAGGTTTGCTATAGCACAGTCATTCAAGACGTAAAAATCTGACTTGACAGTATTAGTAGAGGTGTGCTATGGCTTGATGCTCAGCACATGCCACATAAGGAAATTCTCTAGTTGAAGAGGAATGTTTTGCAGACCTTTTGTAAATATATTGCCTTTTGCTTCTCTTCTATGGAGTATTTAGTCCAAAACCTTGTTTCACTTGTGCAGAACAAGTGAAGTTTGTGTCCTGTGATCAAGCCTACATGTGGAATACCTTGGTTTTGTTTTTTTTTTCAACTAGAAACATATTTCTCAATAATTTTCTCTATGATGGTTGTCCAAGAGGCAAATGCTGTGCAAAACGCAGCTATACTAAGAAATTTTCTTCTCAAATGAGAAGAATTTTGTCTTTTCATGTTCTCCCAAGTGAGACAAAATTTCTTGTGCCACTTGGGTAAGTACATAGGCTAGGTGAGATACTCGTAGTATCACTAGGGATGTCAGACACCCTAGGGATTTACTCTGTACAGTCTATGGGGAAAGTGTTAGAAGTTCATGCACACTTGTCTCCTGCAGCATTAGTTTGCCATGCAGCTGTGCCAGCTTTGACAGCATTTAGAGAGCACAGCGGGACAGAACCCATGCTGACTCATTCGCTATTGCTTCTTAAATGTTTCTGACCTGGTGGCTCTGCTTCTTTCATCTTTTAGATCATTAAAGCTACTCCTGTTGGTAGTATACACATTGTCCTGCCTGCATGGTTCTACTTCCTGAAATCTTCTCGATGCTTAAAATCTCTTCATTTATCCCTGGCAGCAGCAGTGTTATTTGTTTAATATGCATGGATTTAAAGCATTCTGCTAGAAGAAATGTTGAGAAAATATATTTTCATTAGAAGAAAAGCCCAGACCAGGGAGTATAAACTGTCAGTGTCAGCACCCAATGGTATGTAAATGTTTTACTCCAAGGATAGCTTCTTCTTGAACTGGCCTATGTGGATCAGCCTCCTTTCTCATCAGTCCAAGTGGGCTTGCTCATTTCTCAAAATCAGTGCAGTGATGGCTGTTGAGTTACTTGTTTTTGTTTTCTAGACACAGATTCTAACCACTTGACAGGTTTATTCCCTGTGGTTTTGTGTCCTAATACTTTCTTTTCTCTTTTTAACTAAAGCCACATTGTCTCATATACATCACATTGTTCCAAACGGCTCTTGATGTGGCAGATGAGTTCCCGTTCTATTGCATTACCTGTTTAACAGTGGCAATTTCCATAGTTATAGAGCACTGTCTCTTTTAGGACATGTAACACTTGTTGAGAATTTGCTGTCTAATCATTTCTTCATTTTCATTTCCAGAACTAAACTCCACTCTACTGTCTTAAGAATTCATAGACCAGTTCTGTTTGCCAAGAGTCTTCTGTTGCAAAGGGAACAATGTTTCACTAATTACTAATATTAGATGGTATGTGCCTCCACAGTCTTTGAAGATTGTAAGCCTTGGCAATGCATTATTCATTTTGGGTCCACAATTTACATTTCCTTCCAACTAGGGAACATGCAGTAGATACAGGATCCTCCTATTTTCTACATTCTGTACTCAGTTTTTTGGGTGGAGTATCTGGCTACTGGAGAAGATTATTGGGATAGCTGGCAGGCTAGGCATTTTGGCTTGGACATCTCTAGAGATCCAAGTGCTTGAAGGAGGAAGTCAACCAGCATTTCAGAATGAATAAACTGTCTTTTGTTAGAGTTAATTAGTTGCT
Source organism: Eubucco bourcierii (assembly GCA_013396675.1). NCBI lineage: Eukaryota > Metazoa > Chordata > Aves > Piciformes > Ramphastidae > Eubucco > Eubucco bourcierii. The sequence continues at coordinate 90,192 of VWZE01025999.1, read as the reverse complement.
GAAAGGGATAAATTATAGTGCTCAATGGTCATATTCTGTATGATGGTATTATCAATAACCCTTAGAAAACACTTAGTTCTTCAGGGTGCATGATGATCCTGTTCTTTAAACATGAGTGAATCTCTGATAATATCTCTGGTCTAGACAGTACTAAGATATGCACATAAGTTCCCCAACTAAGCCTTTACAACTTTGCTGGATACCCCCTGATTACACTATAATTTCACCATAATCTCAGGCTTTACGCAAGCTTTCAAGTGACTATTTTTGGTATTTTCTGGAGATCTAAGCATTGCAAGAGTATTTTTTCCAGACAATCCTTGTTTATGGAACACTGCAACTATAGTCTTGATCCAGAGTATTTAGCAAGGATTTAGTAAGGTGTCAGTATGAATTACAGAAGAAGCTTCTATACAAAGTTTTCCTAGAAGTGTAATCCTCAAAAGAATTAACAATTCCAGACTGCTTTGCTGAATGAATTTTAATATGTGTGTCTTATAAACAAAAGAAGACAGTAATTGCATGTTTAGGTGCCATGTATTTTTGCTTTACTGAATTACAGAACAGCAGTTATCTCTTAATTACTGGACAAGTTTATAAGTTGTAGTTGCAAACAATTAATCTACTCCAGAATTTTCATTGGACCGTTGTCTATTAAAAATAAACATCACTCCAAGAAGGAAACAATGTTTACAATGAAAAGTGATTGTTTAATGACTTCTTGGGAATGTGAAAATCTAAGAGGCAGTAAAGCCTTCAGAGCATATTGATACTTAGTTTAAAGCTGTGGAATGAAAATCATTATGATTAATTTTTAAAAGTTTAAGAATGAGCAGATGGGACTGGGAATATCAGATTGCTAAATGTATCAGATTCCTAAGCATCTTCACACTGGAAAAATACATCAATATTCACCTCACTATTTTCTGGAAAAAAACAAAAACCAACAACTTTGGCTTTTCTTCATTCACTCAAGGCTTTCTGAATACTTTCCTGCATATAATTTCTATTGTTTAGACATTTGGTGTAAAAATAATCCAAAATTCATTGATACAGCTTTGTTTTCAGAGTCTGCTTTTCCTTAGGAAAAAGTTTTGTTTGTTGTATAGCTACAATTAAAATTTGGCTAGGTTGGGTTGGTTTTTCTTTTTTTTTTTGGATATATTATTTATTTCCATTCCAACTGCAGGCTAACATTCATGCTTTGGGAGACATACCAACAACCCTTCTCACAGTCCCTTAGAAGCTATTCTGCCTGCTAGACAGCAGCGCTGCTACAGGCTGTCAGTATCAGAAGTTCATTTTACAACAGGAAATCTATCTCTGCTTTCTGAATCAATGACTTCTCTCCAGATAACATTTAACAGTCACCAAAATGTATATTTATTAATGACATTGCATGAAACTCTATGAGAAGGAGCTAAAGGAAGGCCAGCATGATCTATTGTGAGGTGTCCTTGCCCATGGTAGGGGGGGTTGGAACTAGATGATCCTTGTGGTCCCTTCCAGCCATGACTGATTCTATGATTTGCAAGGTGTGTTGTTAAGAGTGTAGCTACATAGCACTGAGATACTGTTGAGAGACACTGACTGTCAATAAAGAGGTAAACCTTGAGCTGCAACTGGGATACATCACAGGGCTGCCAAAGGTAGGGGGAGGAAAGTTTTGTTTCAGCTCTCTGACAGCAAAAAAAAGTGCTCTGAGTTGGTCTGAGTCCCAAGTGTGCTAAGTGCCAATGGCCTCAGTGGGATGTTCCGGTGGCAAATCTTGGTTTGTGCCTTTCGGTTGTGCCTAGTGCCGTTAGTGGTGGATAAATGAGACAAGAGGGCACTGTGCTGGTGTTGCCCTGCAGGAAAAACACTTCTCACTGCATTTCTCTTATAGAACTGCAGGTGTCACTAAAAATCGCAAAGACAAACCCATCCTCTGTAAACAGGACACTGAGGAAATCTGGGGAAGCAGCGAAAAGATGAATCCTTTTCCAGTTTCAGAGGACTATAAGCCAACAGAAAACAGGTTATTTTCTGGTGTGCGTTAGATCTGTCTCAGTGCTTCGTTGCATCTATGTCCTTAAAAAATGCTAATTGTGGCTATGATTTGAGTTAGTAAGTTCTCCAAGTAGTCATTATGGTAAGAACAGTCTAAGAAGTTCAATTTCCATCTGTTACCAAACCCATGGCTTGAACAACAAGTTGATTTTTTTTTTTTT
>VWZE01025999.1:68669-85469 GCA_013396675.1 Eubucco bourcierii | reverse complement strand
CAGGTTGGAGGAGGCCTTGAGTAACCTGTACTAGTGGGAGGTGCCCCTGCCTATGGCAGGGGGTTGGAACTAGATGATCCTTGAGGTCCCTTCCAGCCTTACCATTCTATGATTCTATAATCACTGACAATGAAAAGCACACTTTCCAACTGAATTTATGTTTTTCCAGAGTTCTCTGTACCTTGCTTAAACATCACCAATGTATATCTGAAGAACTAATACTTTTTAGTTGTTAATTTAAAAAAACCCAAAACTTCCCTTTGACTCCAGTAATTTGTATTTTTCCAATGCAATGGAGTATCATGTCTGTCTTTTTCTACCAGTAAAATATCTACCCAGAGCTTCTCCACTTTGGTGTGTGTGTGTGTTTTTTTTTTTTTTTTTTTCTTCCCCCCCCCTTCATCTTTATTGTCTGAGAACCAAACACCTTCTGGTTTCCTTTGGCAGGACTGACTCCCTCTATTTTCTTTCTTTGTTCATAGTGATCATAAGCATGCCTCCTTTGCATGTTTCTTTTCTGTTAGCCTTGTGGACATAACTGTTCTTGGCACTTACTGCCAAAATTTCATTATCTGATGACTGTGTCATACTATCACTTACTCATTTCAGCCTCTTCTTAAAACATACTGTCACATTTTTATTATTTATATAAAAATATGGATATATATTTATAGTATACTTAACTGCATTTTCATTACCTGTCTTTGAGACTTCTCTCTTCAGCTAAACATCTTTTGAAAAAGAGTTGAATATGTTATTCAAGGACTCATTGCACCACCAATAACCTTTACACAGTTTATTGTTTTTCAGCTTTTTCCCTCTGCTGTACTAGATTCTCACTTTGATGGCCTTCTGTGTAACTTGTTTTCCAAAAGATATCACTGTTTTGTGGCACACTTACTCAAACTACAACATAATTTATAGTCCTCAGATTCAATATTTGGGTTTTGCAGTTCAGCAGTCATAATAAGAAACTAGACTGGGAAGGCTTTCTGTATTAATGTAATTTCACTGCTTGGTTCTTTAAGATTATCACACCCTTGGGTTTCTAATGCAGCAAACGAAATATGTGATTTCTTATAGACAGATTTGATGAAAATATTCTATTTTGTGATCTAAATGTATCTTTTAAATTAAGCAAAAACCAAGTCAAACACAAATATATTCCTTGTACATTAATATTTTCAGGTAGTTGACAACTGTTTTGTTCTGCTCCTGTAATGGTGTTTGCAAGTACCAGGTTGTTTAAGAATTTGTTGTGCTGCTTGGAATATTGGAAAATGTTATATATGCATTGATATTCACATGTATAATATGCATAACTTCTTGTTACATTATCATGTTACATTATAAATATCTATGCATGTAATATATATAAATGTTGAGACAAATTGAGAGTTTACAATTACCTCTCGTGATAAAATGCATCTTGTACAAACTCACCTGGTGAGAGGACTTACTGCATGTGTGTCAGAAACTTTGCTGACAACTCTCCCCATCTCCTTACAGCACCACAAGAAAGGTTTGCTGCCTCAAAGGGGAAAAAAAAAAAAGAGTCAAGGGCGAAGTCATTAAGTACCAAAATGAGAAAAAAAAAAAAAGATAGGATAATCGTAAATTTATAATACGTTGAAAACCAAATGGAAGCCAAATTGAAGAAAATACTAAATCAGAAATTAAAACATACAGAATAATGTAAGTGTGTGCACTGAGGTATACTTAAAAAGCAGAAATAATGTAATTAGTGACAAAAAATTGTAGATTTCTGCCACGAGCTGTGTGAAATTTTGACTATCTTCCTATGAGAAGGCAAAGCTTTTAGAAAGCATGGAATTCTCACAGATGAAAAGAGACTTTAATGTTGGCACACAGATGCTCCACTGGCTTCTTAAGTTGTTGATCTGGAAACATTTCTTATTTCAGTAAAAAACTGTATGGTAGAACTGGAGGCTGTGGAGCAGCTCCTCTTTCTCCTGCAAGACAGAAGGCTTCAGGAGACCAAGTTTTCTTGGAAATACAAAGCCATAGGAAAAGGTTCTTGTCCTTGACCCTTCCAAGGAGAGGAAGAAGAAAACAGCCAATTAGCCTGAAGTTCATTGCTGCTACTTTAGTACAGGTGCTGGCAAGGGTTTTTTCTTCATATTACCTTTCATTTCTATTTCTGAATATAACTAATCTTAGAGAATCTCACAGATTCTGTGATCAGTAATGATTCCCAAATACTGTAAGTGCTAAGCATGTTTCTGCATCCACGTTCTACTTTGCTGGGTAGATTCCTTTTGTGCCCTATCGCTGTCAAGCAGTTCCAAGCGGCATCCCAGAAATGGTTGCGCTTTATTGAAATTAGGTGAGTTTTGAATATTAAGTCCTCTTCTGTGATATACTATGTGCCTGCAAATCCTATTGGCCTCACTGGAAATTTTAAATCCTGTTCAGAAGAAGGTTGCAGGGCTCATTTCCTTGTTTTCCTTTGAGGTTGACTCCTGAACTACTCTGTAACAGTTCATTGTCTAGAATTTTCCTTAGCTTATCCCAGGACCAACATCTGTGTTCTTGCTTTAAATCCTCATTTGAGGGAAACTGGCTCGCTTGGCAGGCAGAGTTACCGGGACAAATATAACTGGACCTCAATATAATTCCCCCATGGGCAGATGTAGGCTGGTGTTTTTGCTACTGCATGTTATTTGGTGGAAGGTAATCTCTTTCAAGGCCAGGTTGGGTGTTGGTTAGATTATAAAGCTTATATAACAGAAAAAACCATGAAATCTGAAAAGTGAAGAACCCATCATGTTTTTGCATCTGTGATTTTCCATTCGTTTGGGACATAACCATGTGATTTTGATGTTGCATTCATGTTCATGTCAATAACTAAGATAGCTAAACCTCCAGGGAATTGCTGTTTCTTAATCAAGCCCATCATTAAAATGTGTACACAGAAATGGGCCTAGAGGCTGGTGTTCCTGCCAAAACCCCAGAAGCCAAAAAAGAACATCACAATTTAAAAAAAACCCATTCCTGTAAGGCATTTACCAATGTTTATGTAATTCTTCATCCATCTCTTCAACTGCTCTTTGCTGTTGATCGAGAGCATAAGGTGCTGTGTTTCCTGTAAGTCAAGAGAAGCTTCTGGAGAAGCAGATAGCAGCAATGGCTTTTTTCACCTAGATGTCATTATAATCTTCATCTTCACCAAGAATTCTCTTGGCTGCCCCTCTGAGCTTCTGCAGCCTGCAGAACCCTGATTAAGCACGGCTACCATTTGTTTTTAATAGTGTCTGATTTCACTCTCTGAGTGCCACAGCACATTTGGAGGGCCTGTGGACATCAAGATCTTAAATCTCTGTCTGAAATGGGTTTATTAGATACATGTAAACTGAAATCTGTTTATTAGATGCACATAGAATGTGCATATGTGAAAAACCAGTTCATGTGTGGTTAAACATGTTATTTTTCATGTTTTCTTGCTAAGAACTGTTCCCTCTAATTTATTTGCATATTGTAAGAGCACGTGCAAACAAAAATATTAGTGGTATTAGCAAAAATCTAATGGGAGAATCCACTTCAAGGTCTGGATCTGCCAGTCATTTACTGTCATGTGGTAATTATGTTTCAAACAGATTGTACGTGTAACACATGCACATACAAATATACTGTCAGCTGCAAGGATCTAACATCGAAAATCAGACCTTGAATCTTACCTTTTTAATGTTTCTGGGTTTTCTGTATTTCCCTCAGTGATGTAGACAAACACTGAAATTAAATTGTTATCTTCGAAATGATATAAATTGCAGGAAATAGTAAATCAAGTATGAATCTTCTTTTTGACTCTTCTGAGGAATATGAACCTATAATTTACAGTAACAAGGGAAAAAAAAAAAAAGCAAAAAAAAAAGCTCAGGAGTTAAACTGACCTAAAGTGGATTCTTTTTACTGACTTCTATGTCTTTCCCAAATTAAAAAAACCAAACAAACAAACAAAGCTCAACAAACAATCCACACAACTGGTGCACAGATGGTACAGAACAGAACCAGATTCCTCTGCAGAGCTGAGAAGCTTTCATCTTATGCAGTTTCTACACTGATACAGATTTTACCCATCCATCTGAGCTGTTAAGTTTTTGTGCACTGAGTGTGAGACTCATAGATTTGGCTCCGACATCGATGCACCCCCACAGTTAGGGGTATGTCTTACATACTTTTCTAGCGCAGTGCCAGAATCTTTCTCCTATTCTGTGACCTGATATACCAGCTGCAGGTGGTTGGCTGCTTCTTTCTTCCTGTGTCTCCCAGTGTGCTGGTCTGATGAATGGGAGAGTCTCTGGGGCTACACGTCCACCAGTCCTTACCAAGTTCTTGGGCTCCAAGGAATGTGTTTTTTGGCATGTTTCCTGGGTGCAGTGCCGAAACGCTGACCTCTTCCCCAGTGTAAGCCTCAGCACCCAGATAGGTCATCTGCAAGGCACCAGTCTACAGTTTTGTGTTATTCACAAAGAAGACACATGGGATGACCGAACCATTTGTAATCAAAACTATGCAAAGCTGCAGTCAGTTTTGTTTGCTAAAGCTTGATGATTTGAAAATTTTGTTTGCACATTTCTTCCAGGCTATACCAAATATTCTGAAGAGTCATCTGCTTCTTCAAACATCATTTTGGTCCTCTGCTGTGTCTAGATAAGCAAGTCTGAGGACTGCTGTTTAAGTGGTCTTCCACTTTTGTACTCCTAATTCACCAGATTGTCATTACTTTTCAGATACAAGAAAAAAAGAAATATTTTCTTTCTTGTTCCATAAGTGATTCAAGTGGTATTGCTTGTTAAAGTTTTGCTTATTTCAGGTGCAGCTCACCAATCGTCTTGCAATGACAGGACAAGGGGCAATGGGTTTAAACTGTCAGAGAGGAGATTTAGACTGGATGCTAGGAGGAAGTTCTTTCCAGTGAGGGTGGTGAGGCACTGGAACAGGTTGCCCAGGGATGTTGTGGCTGCTCCCTCCCTGGAAGTGTTCAAGACCAGGTTGGAGGAGACCTTGAGTGATCTGTACTAGTGGGAGGTGTTGCTGCCTATGGCAGGGGGTTGGAACTAGATGATCCTTGAGGTCCCTTCCAACCTTACCATTCTATGATTCTATGAATATTTCATCAGTCAAAGATGCCACCAGAGTTCAATGGGAGATTTGTCCAAGGAAAGGCTCTAGGATTTGGCATGTGTTATTTTGCTGTGTCCTTGTGCTGTTAGTGTCTTTTGCTTGAATTGGAACATAGATAATTATATTCTAGATTTAAAACAACAACTTCATTTCTTTATAAATAAAATATTTGTTTTACTGTCCAAAGTCTGGAAACACCTTCAAAGAGGTGATTTTGGTATCTTATAATTTTCTGTACACCATAAATGGTTACTTGGAATGTACTTCTAGTTGTCTGCCCTAAAAGGAAAAAAAAATACTGACCAAAAGAATTTAAAGTGCTTAAGAGTTTTAACCACAAAGGATACACAGAAAGGCTAGAATGGCACATGGTGCTGAGCCTGTCAGATTCTTAAAATACCAACTGTTTGGTGGTCTATAATCCTGTCACTCTTTTCATGTATCTAAAAAAAAAACAAACAAAAAAACTTAACATCTGTGTTAATTGAACTAGAGATTTCAGACATTTGATTTTTCCAGTATCAATGTTATAAAATCAAGCAGGATTTAGAGTTAGAGCGTAGGGATCTACTTTCTAAAAACTTACTGAAGCTTTATAAAAAGATTTTGCAAAATGGTCTACTCAGAAGTGTTCTCTTGTGCATCAAGCTGTCCACAGTCTCTTTTCCCATTTGTATTATTGAGGCTTTTAGAGTCCATGTGCTCTTTTTTATTCCTATGCATGTGAATCAATCTTTGATTTGTGACCTCATTCCACTGAAATTTTTATGATGTCACAAAAGATCAGAGAAAACCTAAGAATTAGCAGAAGTTAGTGCTCAGGGCTTCACAGGATTAAGCCCACTGAAAGAATTAGTCACGTTGAGACACAATTTTCTAGCAAAAGCCAATGAGCTTTAAGTGCAAAGTGTTCCAAAAAAATATATGAAACATAAGCATGAATGTTTCAAAATAAAATGTTTTCCAACATTTTCTGTGAAGGGTCAGCTATGCAATTAAAAAAAAATAAAAAATTTGTTCCACTCTTCTTTTAAACTCTAAGAATAGAAGTATTTTCAACCAGAAATGCTGGTATTAAATAGCATATAATCTACAGTGTCAGAACCTAAAGATGTTCTAGAATGAACTGAAGCTTAATCACCTGTATTGTAATAGCATTACAATTATTTATTCCAATACATTTATTCAGGTTTGTCTGGTCTTCTTCACCCTTTTTCTTATCTGTATCTCACAAGGAAAAATAGAGAGATGCTCTGAACCAATGAAACAGGAGGTTAAAAAGCCTGATGAATCTTACTTGTTGAGCCACACATGACTGGTGTTGGAATTTGAGGGGTTTTGGTGGGGTTGGAGGTTTGTTGGGGTTTCTTTGGTGAGAAATAAAGTTTTCCTCTCAACAGGAACAGTAGTGACAGCAGAGAAGGATCAATTCATGCAGAACTGCAGTAGGTGGGTTAGTCAGACAACCCATAGCTTTTCAGTTCAATACATTTATTCTTTATGCAAATGATTCTTAGTTTCTTTTACTGCATAAAGGCAGGCAGAAGTGCTTCTGCTGGCAAAAGACTAGGTAGGAGGACACTAGCTCTGTCATTGTTTTACATTTTTTTACACGTGCTTACAGATGTCATTGGCCACTTCTCAACAATGAGATTGTAGGAAAACAATTGCTGAGGATAGGTAGCTTGAGAATTTACAGTCCATACACTCAGTTCATTTGAGAATAAGATCAGACCTTCTTTTACTGAGCTGCATGTGCATTCATGGAAATTTTCTCCATCTGACGGCAGCAAAGTATATAGGAGAATGAAAGTGAGTGTCCATCCATCAAAGAGGAAGAAGGGCATACTTGGTTCATGTGTAGTTGGAAATACAAAAGCTTAAAAGGTTTCACTGACCTTCATCACTAAAATGTGGACACCAAACCACAAATGTCACACTTGCCTCATATTGAAGTCTGATCCTAATTCCTGTTACGCAAACTGTTCTTTTCATCTTTGTAGATACTAGCACCCTTGTCCTAGGAGAATAGATGAGAAATTTGTGACTTCTCAAACGGGATGATTGCCTTTATTGCATGCTCTGCACATCGTAAATTCCCTATCCCTGTGATATCCCTGTGAGTTCTGCTCCCTAACTGGATGGAATGGTTTATTTTCTTCTCTCTTATATTTTGTCTTCATTTCTAGACCAAGCCTTTTGAAAAGGTACAATCTTGTAAGGGTGTTTATAAGCTCTTGTCATGTATCATATATTACACAAAATCTCCTAGGTATTCTTTGATTTCCAGGTTTTCCAAACTTCTCTCTCCCAGATATTTTTTGAATTATTATTTCCTTTGGCTTGCATTTTTCCAGAATGAATCTAATTTTGGGTGATATCCAAAGCCCATTGAGGTCAGAAGAATGTCTCCTGTTGACTTCAGTGGGCTTTGGATTTGTTCCTTTATTTCCTATATCCAGGAGCCAAATTCTGCACACCTTATTGTTTTAATGAGGATTTTATATAAGCGAGACAAGCAATATTGGCTTCCATAGTCTGGTATTTTCAGACTCCTTTGCACTGTATTTAATTCTCTTCACTAGCATTCTTAATTACACAACATAATTTAGAAACATAAGGGCTGTTTATCTGTCACCATGGATAGCTAATGGAAATCTTAAGCAAAACTGTGTGAACTCTTGTGAGCGCTACCATCTCTTTCCAAATTTGATATATGTTCTTCCATTACCTTTTGTTTCAGTCTTTTAATTACTTTGCAGTTCATAAGGGTTTTGTCAGTGTTTGGGAAAATGTGAATCATCTGTGGGTAAAGTTTCATAAGGCATTGACATCAGATATGAAGTCCAGTTGTAGGTTATATTCCACGTATGATAACTTCTGCCCAGATTCAGGAAAGCACTTTAACATGTGCCCAAATCTATCCTTGTTAAGAAATGCAAATAGATTTTTACATGTAATTGTTAAGTGCGATTTCAGTCTCAAAGTTAAGCTAAACTTTATATTCATTCCTGACTGAAGAGAATGGGAGGTCTCGTCTAATTGTGTCATTTGTATATGAGTTCCTAAGGTGAAAGGATTCCAACCTATTCCACCAAGTTGATAGCTCTGAAGACTATTCACTGCTGCAGTATGGTTATCTCTGAAGTGATTGTATCTTATCCCATATTTACCCCTTAAATTTGAAACTGGAATGATTTTAAGAGGACCACCAAGAGGGTCAGGGCATTGAAGGATGTGCTGTAGTGGGAGAAGCTGAGGCTTGTTCAACCTGGAAAATATACTGCTATTGGGAGACCTTATAGTATGCGATCACCAAGAGGATGGAGTCAAGCATAGGAGGACAAGAGAATGGCAGAAGTTGAAACAGGGCAAGTTCAGAGTGGATATAAGGAAAAACTTTTATATAGTGAGGACAGACAAGAGTTGGAACGGATTTATCAGAGAAGTTTTTTTTGTGGTTTTCAAGACCAGACCGCATGAGCAATTTGGTCAGATCTCACAGCTGACCCTGCTGTGAGCCAGAGGAGACCAGGCTAGATGAAATCCAGAAATACCTTCCAACCTGAATTGTTCTATGATCTTTCTATCCTCTTCATGTTTTCTGCTGCTTATGATTCTAGTACACTCTTGATCTCTCTCTGGATTTACACATATTTTCCTAATAGCATTTAGTCAATTCTTTTTTTCTGGAAGGAGAAGTGAGAGACGCTGGAAAGGAACAACTAGAATTTCTTAGACTTCCATAGGAAAAGTGTTAATTCATATTTCTCCCTTTCAAATTTTTCCATTTCTCAATACCATCTCCTTGGCATGTCAATATAATTGTCGGTGGTTCATAAATTAACTAATTAATTCCTTTATGATTTGGGGATGCATATGTCCTCCATCTGGTTTGTATTTTTTTTCCTAGTTGTTTTATTAAATACTTAGAATCATAGAATCATAGAATGGTAAGGTTAGAAGGGACCTCCAGGATCATCTAGTTCCAACCCCCTGCCATAGGCAGGGACACCTCCCACTAGTACAGGTCACTCAAGGCCTTGTCCAACCTGGCCTTGAACACCTCCAAGGAAGGAGCCCCTTGCTCCCTCAAGGACATGCAGGCTCTGGAGAAGGTCCAGAGAAGGGCAACAAAGCTGGGGAAGGGTCTGGAGAAGAGGGCTGGGGAGGAGCAGCTGAGGGAGCTGGGGATGTGCAGTGTGGAGAAGAGGAGGCTGAGGGCAGAGCTTGATACAAATAAATGTACCAGAAAGATCCTGCTGCTCTAGTTGCTCAGGCATCTTCTCCATAGTTTTCTTGTTAAACACTGAATTTTTCTGAATTATTCTTCTATTCTTTCATTTCCCCTCTTTAATCTTCTATCCATTTGAGTAATATTTCACATAATCATAGATCACAAAATGGCTGGGATTGGAAGGAGCCTGGTTCACCCCTGCTTCTCAAGAAAGACCACTTAAAACCAGTAGCCCAAATCCATGTCAATGGAGATGGTCTATTGATGGAGAGTACAAAAACCAACTGGGCAACCTGTGCCAGTTTTCAATCACCCTCACAGTAAAGAACTGTTTCCTGAGGTTTAGATGGAAATTCCCATATTTTAGTTTGTGCACATCCTCTCTTGTCCTGTCATTGGGTGCCACTGAAAAGAACCCAGCTCCATCTTTTCTACACCTTCCCTGAGGATGTCCTCCAGAATCCTCTCTCTTCTAAGTTATACAGTCATCAGCTCTCTCTTCATGTAAGGTGCTGTAGTCCCGTGATCATGTTAGTGGCCCTTTGATGAACTCTCACCAGTAGCTTTATGCCTCATTTGTACTGGGTAACCTAGAAAATTTGCATCTGTTCCTCTATTAAAATTGTGGGTGGGTTGTGAGGTTTTTTCCATTTTTTTTCTTCATCTTCCAGTATAATATTTTGTTAAGAATTGCTCACAGATATTTCTTGTGATGTTGTCAACTCATAGACAAATAGATGGGACCAGAGAATGAACATCTTTATTTCTCTTTCTTTAAAAAAAAAAAAAAAAAGAAAAAAAAAGAAAAGACTTTGTAAAAGAAAAGTCATCCTGCATGCAAACAGAAAGACAAATTGCTGACCATCTTCAGGAAAAAAAACCCTATTCAAATTAATGATAGTTCCGGTCATTTGAGTTACATTGTTTGGCTATAATAAATATATTCAGTTTAACCATTAGTGAATTTTAAAATATGAAATCTTGTAATGTGAAAATGTGAACCTTTCTTTTCCAGAAATGTCTCATTGAGCTGTGCTTGCATTTTAGAAGTGTTTTCCACACTGTAAAGAAAAACCAGAATCAAATTTAATGTCTTTTAGTAAGAGATTTAGTGTAAATGACAGTTTTCTAGTGGACAGATGCTCATAAATTTTTAGCTCTTTGTGCAAATAATTTAACTGAGGTACCTCAGTTTTCTTCCTATGTGAAAAGAGAGTTATACAGTTTATTGAGCTCATAGAGTGTTAGGATAATTAATTTGTGTTTATTAAGCACTGTAAAAGACAGAGAAGCACTGTGCCCAAATGGAATTATAAAAATACTGTAATAGATAGTCTAAATACCACCAACTTTCAACAAAACTAAAAGGCACTATCAGAAATGCTCTGAATCACTGATATGAATTAATTAAAATAAATAGTTTTGTTTCTTGTAAATATCTGTAGAATCTGTTGTTTGGAGTCATATCAGGCAGGCAATACATGTAAAAATCTATGCACACCTTTTTTCCCAGCTTAGAAATGGGATTTTGTTTGATCTGTCACTTTACCAGCTAGTCATTTGGAACTGTAAGATGCTTCTATATTTTGTCTCAAACAACTTTAGTTTTGACTCTCTTCAGTAACTTCGTATCACCAGCAGATTGTATAGTTTCTATTTACTCTGTATTTGAGATTACTCGTGAGTATGCCGAACAGCAAGATCTCCTGCAGAGACCTTGTGATGCCTTTTAAGTAATCTTTTTCCCTTCTGACAACTGACCCTTCTTTCCTAACTTGAACAAAACCAGTAATGCACAACAGGACCTTTCCTCTTGCACCATGGTAACTTCACCCTTTTGAAGGCCTGTGATTTTTCCCAAAGCTGTATGGAAATTCAAGTCGTATACACCCAAGCATAGAATTGTAACACCACAATTACCAGGTTGTTTTATCTACATGTTCCTTTAGACAAGCCTAATACATTTTAAAGACAAGACTTCCATCTGCAATTCTGCTTCAGCTTTTCCCCGGGTAAAATCTCTGTTACAGCTGTAATCCCCACCATGTTGTCATGCTAGGGTAAACTTGCAAATTACGCAATCTTTGTTTTCTGGATTCTTGAGATGCTTACCTTTTCATTACCCCAAGTATTATTTTGATTTTTGTTTTCCCCACAAATTATATTGAGGGGGAAACATTATAGAAAAGGAAAGTAAGAACAAAGAAACCTATTTTTGTGACTAAGGAATCAGTACTGGGGAGTTTATTAAAGAATGCTTATAAAGAAAATGAAATTCTGGAAGTGTATGTTGTATAAGATAAAGCAAACTAAAAAAATCTTTCAAGGTGATTCAGTTCCTGAACTAATTGCTTACTAATCTGTAACTTATTAAATACTGATTTCTTTATGAGCTTTGTGTTATTGCTTTCTGTGTTTTGATTTTTAGATAGATATGTAGGCAACTTTTATAGAAAGTGGATTAATCTAAGCTTTGGCTTTCATTCAGCTATGTCTGGCATATACAAATCTGAGATCTGTAAGAGTCCCTTTCAGAGACATGCACGTTCACATCAGTATCACGTTTCTAAATTTCACAACAGTCTTGATGTCCAGAGCTTCATACTTGGTATGTGCTAGATTTCCCTATTGTGTCAACTGGTTTTTCTTTCTGTAAATCACTGAAAAGAAGTGTGTGTAAATTCAAATGAAAATTGCCTGTGCTGTTGACGTTTTCTGCTGCTGAACATGTAGCAACTCAATTCAGCTTGCCTCAAACTTACAGAAATGGTACAGCTACTGCCTGTTTCTAATTAGTCCTGGAAAGCCAGTAAGAGGCAGTACAAAGGGCACTCAGGGGAATGATTCAGGCTAATCTGGAAGTTTTAGCTACTGATCTTTGATGACATTCCTTTTGCTAAGCCTGACGTGTGCTGCCCAGACCAGAGGTTGTTTGTAGTGTCCATTGCATCCTGTTCTGTCCAAGGCACAAAATTGCAGTGAGGGAGTTCAGAGAAGATGGCAAAAGTCTTTCTCTTAAAAATAGTACAAAATAATAAAACAGAAGATACTTAAAGATATACTCTTTTGGTGAAAAATCAAAATCCTTTCAGCTGATCAATGATACCAGCAGTTACCAAAGATCTTAGCCCATCGCTGCTACAGTCTTAAGACAAATGTTCACAATTTGGTTCTTATATTTTAAATAGGCTTCTGAATCTATGGTGATGACAAATTCATACATAGTTTGATGTTTATTTGGATTGTGCCTCACAAACATTCAGAGAAATTTGTGGATATCTGTCACTGAGGTATAACTTTGCTGACACTAAGGAGACCAAATATGGATTGAAAAGCTTAACTTTGGGCAACTGTGCTAATATTTTGGTCTTATTTTCTAGAAAAAAAATGATAATTTACTTTTTGACCTTAAAAACCCCACAGTGAGTAAAGCAATTTCTAAACACCTTGGCTTGCTAGAACATCTTCCAAAACCTCAATCAAGTTTTAAAAATGGCCAAAATTTCTTAAAGATGCATAGACTGGGAGCAAAATCCTACTCAAAATGAGTGATAAGTTTACTGTTTTTCCACGTTTCTGAAAATGAGGCAGTGAAAGCCCTATAGGAACTGGCTATAAAATGAGCAGTTTCATTGCTTGTGCTTGTGCTTTGTTTTATGTAAATAAATATACGTATACATTTGTGTGTATAAAATCCCTCACCTACCTTTGATTCTTGCGGAGTCTCGATTGCTCGTAGTTTCCTGGCTTGCTGCATTAATGCTACTATTTAATATGGATCATTTTCTATTTCGCTTAACACTGTTCTCACCTTTTCTTAAGCAATCACACCCATCCTACCTCTGTTTCTCAATGATGTGTTTATTTTCACAGTTCTCTCAACCAGCTCTTGCACAGGCAAGCTCACTGACCATTTTTCAGTAACTTTTGAGACCTAAGAATGTACTTTCTTCATATGATCAGCTGGTAATTGGAAATCTAGGTCTCTTCATCCTCTTATTTCCTGGCAGCTTTTTCTTAAGACTATCATGGGGCAGCTAGTCATCCTTGGATGCTTTATGCAAGAAGCTGATCCCAAAAGAAGCTCAGATAACTGTTGTCTTTATGGATCTACTTTATCGATCTATCCATTGTCCAGTGTTATGTGCTTGTCTTGAGGTATATTTATTCAGTGTGTCATATGAGCATCTGCAGGGCAGATAACAGCAATTTGTGAAACTCTTGTCCTAAGCTGCAAATAACTCTTTTGTAATAGAAGCAACCTAATCCTTCATGCTCAAGAAAAGGGAGAAAGCATTGAAATGTGCAAGGAAAATTAACTGATATTTTACCATAGCTTAGTAATATTTCTCAACAAAAAGGAAAGGTCTTAAAATTGTAGAATAAAAATTTTTATTTTTTACCAGGGACAGTATTTGGAACTATAGCTCCTACAGATAGCCAACTCCTCTGTTAAAAGGCTTTTTTTTTTTTTTTGGAAATCATTGCAAGGAGCAGGCAGGAATTCTCCCTTTCCTGTGCTCACTGTTGCGCCAGTGAATTCTACCCTGCCTCTGACATACCAAACACATGGCATTGCAGGTATCCAGATATGACAAACTGTGGCTCAGATCCGATCTTTGTTAATTTTATGACATAGCATATACTTTCATTTATTAAAATATAAACCCTAATAAAAGGCTTACATAAAGAAAACTCACAAGTGGTTATAGACTTACTGTCCCTCCATCCTTTTTACAGGAAGAAAAATGACTAAAACTTGAAGTCAGACTCTGGCATGCTTGAATACCATATGCCTGCACTATTGAGAGGCTGGAGCAGAGTATCTGGAGAAAGATGAGAGAGTGTGGGTGGCAATAGAAAAAACAACCACGACTGTAAGTTAGAAAGATAATAATCTTACTTTCTTCTGTGGGTCTCAAGAGTGATTAAAAAAACATTGGTGTTTTAAAAATATTGCTGAAGACTACAGTGTGACTCATAATGCTTCAGAGAATGGAATTCTTGGAAGTTTCACTGTAATGCCAGATTTTAGAATGGAGGGCAGCAGAGCTGCAGAGAAGTAACATGAGGCTATGTTGACGGAGAAAGAATATCTCTGAGGAAATGCAGGCGAGAAAGAAAGAAAGGAAAGAGAATGAGCCTGGGGAGAGATGACAAGACTATTATTTATGCTGAGAACTGTTGCTTGCACTGTTGGAAATATTTCACTGCTTTTTGGGATTTTATTGGACAGCATGCCTGCCTACACAGTGCTTGATCATATACATAACAGGGTAAGATATGTAAACACGTTGATCAATTATACAATGAAAGTAGTTACATGAAACTCTGAAAGTCCATTCTAAAGCTAGTCTGAAACTTTTGAAAGAAACTTTTTTCTTTTTGGATGTGAATAAACTTCTGATAATATCAGCTATTTCATGAGGCTATTTTTTATTGGCTAAAAGTAAATTTTCATTGGGAAGATTTCTCAAGTCAGAATAGACTTTCTCTACACAATAAAATAAAGAAGAATGACAATTATCTGGATTTAAATAGTAACTTTATGGTTATGGCATGCATCTGATATTTTGCTTGGTGGGGTAACATATCTATTTTATATCTGAAATAAGTTCCTTCACTAGGAAAGCAAGCAGTCTTTCTCTCACCATCCCCCACAAGATCGACATCTCTCACCATCCCCCACACCACTCCCTAAAGTTCCAAGGAAATGTTTTGTGTTTTTTTTTTTTGTTCACAGGTTATGGCATTGTTAGGGAAATAGAAAATCCTGGTTCACATCCATTAATATGGACTTTGCTTGTAACAGAACCTCCTCCTTCGAGTGAGTGTCCTGTCTGGTGACTGAGGTAAGATTGAATTCTCACACTGACTTATAGGGAAAGTGATAGTGTGTATACTGGAAGCCTAAAAAAAAAAAAAAAAAAAAATGCTAGGGTTTTTNAAAAAAAAAAAAAAAAATGTCTAGGCTTTTTGTTTGATTGCTTTTTAAAGACCGTTATTACATTCTACTGTCTCTATAAGCTGTATGTATGTCGTGGTAGGCCTAAGCAGGCCAAAATAGGCTTATACATGTCCTGGCTTGCCCAGGCATATTTTTCTGCTCTCCCTCCTTCTGCTTTGGGGAGAAGCAACCTGGAAAGAAGACAAAACAACCTGGAGCCACTGAGTCTGAGGACTGTGGCCTGCCCAGATCTGTTTCGAACCCTGCAGTAAACAAGGTACATACAGTTGCCTTGTGCAAGGCCTGTGTTCTGCTCTAAAAAGGGTAAAGGAAACCTATGGTTTCAACTAATATGGTCAAGCTTGACTAACTACCATTCTGAGTGGCTATTCTGTGTCCAAAGGCTCATTAGGCTCGGGCTGTATGGATAAAAGGAGATGAGCAGGGAGCACATTGTGCTCTCTGCCGTTATATGTGTGCTCTGCCATTGTATCTGCTCTCTGCTGTTGTATTCGTGCTGCCTGGCATCCTGAACTGCCTGGAAACTGCCTTCCAAAGGCTTACCAGGAACAGGCTCTAAATGCCTCCATGAGATTGGCCTCCACAGCCAGCGTGACATAGTGCCAAGACCGCACATCACAAGACATCCTGCCTGCACCTGAAAGCCTCCTGCCAAGACGAGAAGTCCTGGAGATAAACAGATCATCCAGAGGAGTCAAACCAGTTCAGAGATTGTCTGCCCTCCTTTCCCCAGCAGCCCGGGAAGAACCAAAAGTCTCAGCGGATGACAAGAATTCCCTGAAACCATTTTGGGTACTGTCTGAAGCTGTAGCTAGCCTTGCGAGTCGGGAGATGTTTTGCGAATAAATACTTGTAATTCACCACTGCCTTCTGCCATAAGCAGAAAGGAGCTCCTTGAGTCCGTCTAGTGAGCAAGCGGCATATTGATCGCAAGCGGTACACTAACTGCAAAGCCTTTTCTGCCAGTTCAATGGAGTTCAATTAATGTTATGTATTATTACTAGTTATTTCTAGATCCTGTTATTACCTGTATATAAAGTTTCAGTGACTGATGCAAAGAACCAATTATTATTAAAATTAGTGATCAGGGTGGCTAGAGTTCTGAATATTGAATATTAATAAACAATATTAAATTTTGAAAATATAATCTTAAATTAAATAATTACCCACACCCACTACAATGTATACCTGGTGCATACGGTTAAATATAATATATTGGTTCAGAGCACTGAAAATCTATTGAAAAGGAGTTAATGCTACTATTGAAACATATTTTCAATAATATTAAAAAAATAAAATAAATAAACCAATATAAAAAAATATATGTAATATATTACGTATAAAAATATATATTATATAAATAAATATATTAAATAAATATAAATATAAATATGGATATAGATATAAATATAAATAGAATATATATATATATATATATATATATATATAT
>VWZE01025999.1:55521-68285 GCA_013396675.1 Eubucco bourcierii | reverse complement strand
GAGGCCTTGAGTGAGCTGTACTAGTGGGAGGTGTTGCTGCCTATGGCAGGGGGGTTGGAACTAGATGATCCTTGAGGTCACTTCCAACCTTCTATGATTCTATGATTCTATGATTCTATATTGAAAAGTAGATAATGCTTCTGTCTGGATAGAAACTTTGTATACATTTTAAACTTTTGTTGATTTTTCATCTGAAAATTTACATCTGAGAAATGTCATGACTTCATATTAGTTACTTTCTCTCTGGAAAAAAAGGAAATCATATATCCAGCATATAGTGATGGTCATAAATCACGGTTAAATAATTACCCTAAGTGAACAATTGGGTGAGATATTCTTGGCTGAAATTTGTTCACATAATTTGATCAATGAAGTGTGTGGATAAAGAATAGATTAACAGATCATAATGAGTTCACAAACAATTCATAAAAGGTAAGAAATACTACAGATCACAGAATTTGTATAATGTGTCTTTGATTTCACTTGTATAACAGGGATATTTATTTTTTTGAGTTGGGCAAAACAGAAAATTAAGCTTTTCATTTCTTGTTTTGTTTTTTTGTTTTTTTTTTTTTCCTGGAAAATTATATCTATTTATATCTATAGTGGAAGCATTTGAAATTTAAAAGGAGATCTATGGAAATATGAGTGTAGTTTTTATTGATGTTTTACTTTTAAAGTTTTTATTGTTTTAATGAAATCTTGTTTGAATAATTCTGTAATTTTCAGATGAATGACATGTGAATTTTAGATAGGTTGAACTGGCAATTTGGATATTCAATCAAAAATTTGTCCAGCTTTCCTGGACTTAACGATCTACCAATTCCCTTGTTTCCCAAAACAGCTAATGGAGAAATGCTTATACATCATAGGATTAGTGCAATTGATCTGCTCTCATATTGCCTGTCACCCTGTAGATTTGTCATGGTAGCCCTAAATAGGCCAAAATAGGCTTATACATGTCCTGGTTTGCCCAGAAGTGTTCCCCTGCTCCCCCTTCCTCTGTTCTGGGGCAAGCAACTGCAGGAAAGAGGACGAAAGCCCTGGTTTTGCCTAATATGGTCAAGCTTGGCAAAGTGCCATCCTGATTGGCTATTCTGTGTTCAAAGTCCCATTAGTCTCGGGCTGTATGGATAAAAGGAGATGAGCAGGTGGCACAAGGGGTGGTCTGCCATTGTATCTGTGCTTGCTTACTACCTCATTCCATCCTGAGCTGTGTGGAACTCCAGTAACCAAGATCAGCCTCTAAAAGCCTCCACGCGATCGGCCTGCACAGCCAGCATGACACCATGCTGAGACTGCACACCGCAAGACATCCTGCTTATACCTGAAAGCCTCCTGCCAAGTCCTGGAGATAACACAAATCATCCAGAGGAGTCAAGATCATGTCAGAGATTGTCTGCCTCCTTTCTCCAGCACTCAGAAGGCTGGGAAACTCCAAAGCCTCTAATGGTTTTGAGACCACCAACAGCAACCCTGCCACATGCTTTGGGTACTGTCCAATAACATTTTGTGAGTAAATACTTAAAACCTCTTGTAATCACTAATGACCTTCTGCCATAAGTAGAAAGGAGCTTCCTGTGTCCATCTAGTGGATAGCCAGGATAACTGACCTCAAGCGGTATATACTGACTACACAAACCTTCTCTTCCAGTAAAAATGTTCGTGTTTGCTAGTTACCTCTTCAAGTGTTCCAGTTTTGCCTGTACGTATAAATTTCCAAACCATGTGTTTTGAACCTTGTAAATAAGTTTTCTGGCAAGATTTAATGTTAATAAACAATTTTCATAGTTACTAACAATCTCTGCCTGGATACAAAAATTAATATAGATTATTCATTTTGCATCATTTGTAACAAGATTTTTTTGTAATAAGGGAACCCAGTCAGACTGTCATGATCTCAAAGTCAAAAGTAAAATCTACAATGCATGGTGGTGTAGGCTCTCAAACAGGATTTTGAACAGCGTGAAAAGATGCACCTAAAAAATGAGTAAACAACAGCAAAACAATCCGCATCTTCTGTAGGAGAGAAGTCAAAGCTGAGATGATGCCCATTAATGGATGTACAACATACCCAGTCACTCAGAAGCTAATACTGCACTTTTCTGTTCTGTGCATAAAAAATGTCATGCCAAATGACTCTGAGTGGTATCCTTAATGATGAATTTACAACCATCAGTAAGGAGCCTTCTTCGATTGTCTGCATTAAAGCAGCAGATGATTATAAACCCATCCAGTGATGCTTTTCCTTAGGCGTATTAAAAAGATCAGCATACAAGGCAATCATACCCTTGGGTGTCTTATGACTTGCTCAGAAGTATGGCTTAAGTGTTGATTTCTTTTCCAAATCCCCCAAAATTTCCATTTTACAATGATGACATATCTGTAGTCTAAAAACAAATGTCATGGGAATCACAGTGAATGCCTTGATTGTTCACCTGGCATTAAAAACAGTACCAGGCTTCACAGACAGTATTTAGCTGGGCAGATCTGTTGACTGTCAGTGCCGTGCATGGGAAACAGACAACAAGGTCGAGTCTTCATTGCCCATGGTTTGGGCCTTACCTCAGGCATTTGTAATGCAGTGTTGAGGTTTCTTTCAGACACCCTATATGCTTGATGGCTTCTTCCTTATCCTCTGGGCCATGAAACAATGTCTTACTGCATGGGGCAAGAGAAGCTAGGCAGATCTGGAAATGAATTGTGAATCAGTGGGCACATTCAATTAGTAAAAAGTCTAGTCTTCTTTTTTGTCAAGTCCCTTTTCTAAAGACTATATTTATTAACAAAAGAAAAGATTCCAAAGCCAGTTCACAGTAGCACAGGATATGTGGTAAAAGGTAAAAATAATTCCAGTTTACAGTAGGATCTACAGGAAGTATCACACAGTATCACAGTATCACAGTATCGCAAGGGTTGGAAGAGACCTCAGAGATCATCAAGTCCAACCCATCACCACAACCCTCAAGATTAGACCATGGCACTAAGTGCCATGTCCAAACGTGCCTTGAACGCCTCCAGGGACGGTGACTCCACCACCTCCCTGGGCAGCCCATTCCAGTGACAAATCACTCTCTCAGTGAAGAACTTCCTCCTCACCTCCAGCCTAAACTTGCCCTGGCATAGCCTGAGACTGTGTCCTCTTGTTCTGGTGCTGGTTACCTGAGAGAAGAAGGTAACCTCCTCCTGGCCACAACCACCCTTCAGGTAGTTGTAGACAGCAAGAAGGTGTCCCCTGAGCCTCCTCTTCTCCAGGCTAAACAGTCCCAGCTCCCTCAGCCTCTCCTCATAGGGCTTGTGCTCAAGGCCTCTCACCAGCCTCGTTGCCCTTCTCTGGACATGTTCAAGTACCTCAATGTCTTTCCTAAATTGAGGGGCCCAGAACTGGACACAGTACTCAAGGTGTGGCCTGACCAGTGCAGAGTACAAGGGGAGAATGACCTCCCTGCTCCTGCTGGCCACACTATTCCTGCTGCAGGCCAGGATGCCATTGGCCTTCTTGGCCACCTGGGCACACTGCTGGCTCATGTTCAGGCAGGTGTCAATCAGCACCCCCAGATCCCTCTCTGTTTGGCTGCTCTCCAGCCACTCCGACCCCAGCCTGTAGCTCTGCATGGGGTTGTTGTGGCCAATATGTTGTTGTGCCAATATGGATCCCTCTGGATAGCTTCCTGTCCAAATTTCAAAAACACAGATGTATTGCTGTAATTTGTTTTGGTTCTACTGGTAATTCACTATAGAGTTTCCCCAAACTGCTATTTGTGTTCATGATAATCCAGCCGAAGACTTTAAAGTTCAGTCAGTAAAGAAACCAAAATGCAAGATCAATGACATTTCTTCCTTGATCTGCTCTTTTTAATTCCATTCTGTTCCTCCCAGTAGATAAATTCTGGAAGTTATTTCAACTGAGTGAATTGAGACATCTCCTGGGAATGACAGAGGTCTTGCATGCCAGTTCTGGGCCATGGGTCTATGTATTACAAATTCTTTTCCTGCCTTTGCTTACTAGGCAAAGGTAAACTATTGACTTAGTTTGATGGTATGTTATTTGGTCTGCATGAACATCAAAAAACCCTAGATCTCAGCATAGTCATTTCAATGGCATGCCTTCTAGAGTTAAAAATAAAGTAATAATTTAAAAAAAGATAAAATGAAATAGAAGAAAGAAGATGACTGAGTTCTGTGTAGTATCTTCTATTTCCTCAGAACCATTCACTATTCACTGACATTTGAGCAATGGATGTGTTCCACTTAAAGCGAGAAGAAACAAAAATTAACTTGGCAATTTACTTATATTTATGTATAATTATAACTTTTCAAAATAAATATTTAATTCTATATAATGCACAAGTCCCTACCTCTCCCTTTCCAGTGTCCCTAAACCACTCTGGACTAATTTTGATCTCTGTTTGTATTTGTATCCATGTGCCTGTGTGCTAGTAGCACAGTTTGTTCTCTATGTCCATGTACTGCAAATCCAGTTGACTGCTGCCTTGTGCCCTACTCTTTCCTGATGGTCTTTAGTCATAAATGCTAAGTGGTCAAATGACTATAAATTTTTTTTTTCTTGCATTGAATTTTGCAACTGCCTGAATTTATTCAACTCAGTCTCATAGTTTTTGTAAGGGTCACCTCCCTCATAACAATTTAAGAAAGACAACTTGTACTTTTAAATTCTATTTATCACTTAATAAAACACCATCTTCATAAATGTATGTTTTAAAATTTATGCTTAGTTTATGTAGGTTTTTTGGTTTTTTAAAATTTAAAAAATTCTTTCCACTATGAGAGCTTTGGCACTAACTTTATCATTGTCGTAATTATGGTTATGAACTTTCATGAGCTCCAAGAAAGCTCTGAATGATGTTTCAACACAATTTTGGTCAAGTTTAAGGTACTTGAAGTGAGGTTCGGTACTGAGAGACCTCATTTAAATTCCACAGTAGGGTGCATCATTTGAGGAATTGTGCCTGATTACTTGAAGTGATTAAATAAGTACACTGAATTTTGGTTGCTATGTGGAATGTACATTCTGACTGACTCTCTAGGCAAGAAAAGCAAGACCCACCAAGGAAATAAGAAATAGGACCTTAAAAATTGCACCCGGGATGTGAAAGTCCAGTCAAATGGACTGGTCAAGCACTAGTTGCTTCTTTGGTTTAAGAGGGTGAGAGAGAGAAGATGGACAGAAGAGACAGAAAGATTTGCCATGGTTCTTTTCCTCATTGCTAGGAGTTTCAGTAAAAATTAAATCTGCTTAACATTTATTATAATGGCTACTACTCTATGATGGATAATGGGATCCTCTTCTGCCAGGGGCCATGTGCCAATTTATCCCTGAATGTCTCCAGTTTGAGCTGCAGCTCTTAAATGTTGTCTTTATCAAACATTCAAAGGTTTCCTGTGTGTCAGGGTAATTCTGGATAGTGGGGACGCAACATGTAGGAGATTGAGTACCTTACTCCATCTTACTGTGTCCTGAAGATCCTTTTAAGATGAAGGATATTTGTTACTTAAACCCAAATGTAGCCAAATGCTGCCATGAACAAAGTCAAGAGGGAGCAGTTAGCTTGAAAAAGATCAGCCGGGTCTGATCTTTTATGTTTGATGAGCACTGGAAGTTCTTAGACCAGACCATGGGGTCTGTAATTCTGTGAGTATAAGCATTATACCATGAGAAGACTTCTCACACAAAACCTAGTAGCTGAATTTAACCTTGCCTGGCAATCTATTTTCACACAGGAAGGACTGATTAGTGCTTACTGGGCTAGTTGTGATGTTTTGGGCTGTTGATAGTCAGTGCATTTATCACTGAAAACCACTTCCAAAATCTCTAAATAAGCAGGTGGAAGGCCAAAGAAGATGAGAAATACATGGAATAATCAATTAAATAGAGGTAATAAATAAACCTGTATTTCAAGAGGCATTATCAAGAGTTTATCTGAAAAGAGAATTTTCCAAAGAAGGAAGCAGGTGTCAAATTCCTTTTGGTAGCTGGATACTTTAAAATGTTTAAAATTAAAAGCTACTCAATGTAAAAGTCTTGATTTAGAACTCGAGACACCAAGAAGATGCACTGTAGCAACTGGAAAGGCATATATTGGTGCAGTTTACAATGCTTGAGCTATAGGGGAGGGTGCAGAATGGTGAGGAAATGTGCTGACATGACTAAGTTCTGGCAGGATTTAGGACACTGGCACCATCAGTAAGGAGGAACTTGAGAATGATTTTCAAGCTCTGTATTCAAACAGCTGTCTGTCTTCCGCATCACGCTGCAGAAAAATAGAAGTTTTGAGCCATTAGAAAAGCAAAGGAAGTGCAATAGCCCAGATTTTGATCATAATTACACCCAGGTGGTTCTGAAGTGACTACACCCGTGTCATCAGAGTTGCACCAGTACAAAACTTGTCTGGGAACTGAATCAAGCCCTTTGTTTTCTTGCATTTGTGTACCAAAAGAGCACTCTAACAGCTCTTAGTAAATAATAAATTAATAATGATATGATGATCTGCCTTATGACTGGAAGAAGCACAGAAAAATTAGCGTCAGAGTAAGAACTTGCTTACAAGATTCTCTGAATGTGTCATTTCTAGATTAGTATTTGATGTATGATGCCTTGCTAGACAGATTTTAATTTTTATTTCATACATCAGAAACATCAGATGTACTCAGTATGCGGTGAACAATACCAAATTGCGACATATAACTCACAGATCAAATATGTAAGACCTCAGATCAGTTCTTTGTTAGACACCTTTAAGTCCCCAGCAGAAAGTAGTAATGAAAGTAACTAATGAAAGCAAGTGCTTTTGCTGTCTCCCTGCTGTAAAACAAATGATATTTCAGGAGTTAGGTTTGTTTGTATTTCCCTATTTGTGCCTCAGAATTCACCAGATTGCAAAGTTACATCACATTTTTAATGACTGGAATCATGTCCTGAGATCCCCCTCTGACCACACCACAACTTCCTTCGCTCTTTTCCCTCCCGGCTAGAGGACTGTATGTAATTAAACTGAGTATATAATTAAATTAAATATTGACAGAACATGTAGTCACCACTCAGATGTCTCTTTGATAAACCTCTCCGCTGCTCTTTGACTTCCGTTTGTTAGGCGCTAAAGGGGTGGAAAGGCAGTAAAAATATGCTTCTGAGATAGGACATTTCTCAATACTCTGTATCAGCTGGACAGGCTCCAGACACCCCTGGCTCTTTAGATGTAAAGCATATTGTTCTTGTTTGGGCTAAACAAGTGTCCTCGAGAAAGCCCAGCAGAAAGCAGGCTTATGATTTAAGTGAAGAATATAATAGAAGCAGAAAACTTTGATTTGTGCAAAGTAAAAAGTGTGATAATTTTCAGAGATTCCGGACATCCGCAGCATTTTTTTTTCCTACTGCTGCTGATTAAAGAGAAAGTAATAAATAAGAGTTCTGTGTTCATTTTAAAGGAGGAATGTAGCTTTAGAAAGCTGACTTGTTTAGAAAAAGGAGGATACATACTGACCTCCTATAGCCTTTGGCTATAATCTCGTAGTAGCAGAAAGTAAAGAGGAGAATATTTCTCTGACCGTTAAAACCCAAGTAAGGACAGTGATCATTTCTGCCCATATGACCAGAAAATGCCCTGGGGGCCGGACTGGGGAGGGGAATGGGGGGCCTGCCTGGGTGTTGCTCGTAATTTCGGATTACAACTAAAGCGTGACAAAAGCGAATAAGAAAAAAAAAAACAAAAAAGAGATAACGAGACGAGAATGCATACTATGTCTTTGTCGTAAAGTAAGGAAAACTAAGATATGTGTGTGTGTGTGTGTGTGTGTGTGAGGGGAGGGCAAAGTAATCGCGTAACTGGAGGTTACCCTTGCAGCCCCTGCGACCTCGCCTAACCCAGTGGGGCTTCGGGGGTGGGCGCGGAGCAGCACGGTCTCTGATATCCTCCAAGTGAGTGCTGGTGAGCCGAGCATCAGCTCCGGGCCTTCACACGCCTCGGGAGAGCCGAACCGAGCGCTGCCGAGTGACCCGGCTCTGCCCGGTGTGGGGCGAGGGCACCCACCGCTCTTCCCCTGAGGCTGCGTGAGAAGGTCCTTCACGGTGGCCTCCTGAGGAGACCCGCTGAGCGCGTTTGGAGGAGCTCTTCTGCCTTTGCTACTGACGCGTGGGGCTGGAAAAATATAAGCGAGGGCAGGGAATCGGAGGATCTCGGAGGCTCTCGGAGGCGTGGGGCTGCGGGACCGTGGCGGTGTGTTGCCCCGGCAGCTTCCATCCTCCCAGGCCTGGAGGAGAGATGCACCTTCACTTGCTGCCTGGAGCCTGGGGTGGGCGTCTGCCTCCCTTCCTCTCCCCTCTTTCTGGCGATGCCAGCATGACTTTCCTTTCTTCTGTGCTGGGAAAAACGTTCAAAGGGAGCGGGGCGTCTCCGTCTTTAGGCAAGAGGCAGCCGGGAATGCTGATGTTTGGGACTCTGGGATCAGAGAAGACTGCTTGTCCGTCCCGCGTAGGGGGAAGCCAAGGCACGGATGGCAGCTGGGAGTGGCTCAGGCACTGACACCTTTACCGTGCCTGGGAGGGCGGTGCCCACGCTGTGGAGAGCGGAGTGATGCTCCTCCGCAGCCTGTCCTGCTTGAGATTGCCGCGGAGGTTTCGTCCTGGGGCTTCTTTGAGGGCTCTGTTCTTAGAGCCCAACGCGCAGTCCGGGGAAGCAAGAGCACCTCCGGCGGTCTCCCCGTCGCCCCAGTGCCACCGGGGGTACCCGAGCCGGGCGGAGCCAGTGCAACCCTGAGCCCGCCGCCGGGGGCGTCCGCTGATGAGATCAGCGGAAGGTGAAGGGCTGAGGGTGCTGGGGGCCCGGCAGAGCCGGCTGCATGGCCCAGACGAGTCGGGGAACCTAGGCGGCCACCTAAGCCAGATATTTTAACGCCTCAGATAAAGTGACCCGATCTTTAGGGGCACTGAGCTCCCACCGAGGGCAAGAACTGTGGGGGTACAGGAGGCCGGGGAGTGGGATCGAAGCTGCTGCTTTTTAGCTGTGAGAGACCTCCTGGTCTTGTGGGGTGGTGGCAGGAGTGGTTACACGAGCTAACCCAGCAAGCGAATGTTGAGGGACACGGATGTTGCAAGGTCAGAGGAACATTGTCATGGACAAGACAGGGGCTCTAGCGCCCTTGCAAACAGGTTTCCTGGGGTTTAATTTAGCACTGAGGGCGCTACTTACAGTACTGCAGAGATCGGTGTCCGTGTCCTGCCTTACTTTCACTCCTTTTCAAAACTCAGAGGATGGACAGTCCAGGCACCTTGTCCCACTGCGGTCAAGGGCAAGGAGGCTTTCACAGAATCACGAGATGTTAGAGGTTGGAAAGGACCTCCAGAGATCATCGAGTCCAACCACCCTCTCAAAAGCAGGATCACCTAGAGTAGTCAGCACAGAAATGCATTCAGGTGAGCTTTGAAAGTCTTCAGAGAAGACGACTCCACAACCTCTCTGGGCAGCCAGCATGTCCCAGTGCTCCATCACCCTCACTGTAAAGAAGTTTCTCCTCACGTTGAGGTGAAACCTTCTGTGTTCAAGCTTGTATCCATTGTTCCTTGTATTATTATTGTGCACCACCGGGAAGATTGACCACACCCACTTGACACCCACCTCTCAGATATTCATAGACATTGATCCCCCCTCAGTATTCTCAAGGCTAAACAGCTCTGGGTCTCACACTCTCTCTTCACAGGGGAGATGCTCATGCCCCCTAATCACCCTCGTGGCTCTCCGTTGGAGTCTCTCAAGCAAATCTCTGTCTCTCAAGCAGATCTCTGTCTCTCTTGAATTGGGGAGCCCAAAAGTGGACACAATACTCCAGCTGTGGTCTCACCAGGGCAGAGTAGATGGGGAGAAGAACCTCCCTAGACCTGCTGGACACATTTTATTCACGTGCTCCAGAATATCATTGACCCTCTTGGCCACAAGAGCACATTGCTGTCCCATGGAAAGGGGTGCAGCGGCTGGCGCTTAGAGACTCTTTCTTTCTGGGCGACTCTTCACGGCTCCCGCAGAGCTTGCGGGATGCTCGGCTTCACCTGCCGGGCTCCGAGGTCGCCAGCTCCGGCATCCATCTCCAGCACCCCACATCTTTTGCAACGCAGCTGCCGGCTCGCGGGGAGGGCAGCTACCTCTCGCACAGCCGCGCTGGCGCCGTTCTCCCTGCCTAGCCGCAGGTGCGTGTGACACTGCCCCCGGACGGTCTCCGACATCGCCTGCGCCCCCGCGACGGGGCATCCTCAGCTCTGTGGCTCTCTCAGCCGGGACAGCTTTCACCTGTCTACTGTTTTGGCCGAGATTTAACTGCTTACGCGGTACTTGGCCATCCCTGCACCTTCGCCCTCACAGGCATCAGCCCTGGGGGCGGCTCGCCAGGGTCAGCGAAGGACCGCACAGTCGCCGGGCCGGTCTCTAGGACCCCGGGAGCCCCCAAGGTTTAAATTTCTTACTGGGGACGCCCTATACCCCGCAGTTCTCATCTGGGTCGCGGGCAGTGCTCGCTCCTGCCGCATCCGACCGAGTGCACGCAGCCGGGTGCGGCAGCGGCTCGCCCCCCCCGAGCCCCCAGCAGCGCATCCTCTCCCGCCTGCCGCTGCGCCTTGCCCTCTGCGCCGACGGAAGGGTATTGGAGAGCGGCAAAAGGGAAAGTGTATGTAGCGGTCTGAAGATAGAGACACAGTCAAGGTTAGATGTATTTACTCAACCTTTATTATTTAAAAAAATTTATTTAAAAAAAGAAAAAAAAAAGGTGAACGAACGTCTTACAAAACCCCCCCACATAAATAGGACATTCCGTTCAGCTCTGGCTATTGGCAGTTCTAGTACTTGACAACATCAGACACGATTTCCTGGCATTAGACAAACCCATTTCAAAATCGGTCATCACAAAGAAATACTAGAAATCCCAGTTAGCACTTGCTAGGCAGCACGGAGCACTTGTACACAACTTTTCAGACACACACCCGCGCACACACGCAGCTGGGAAGAGATCCCGTAAGAAGAGAGTCTCCTTAAAAAATAGTAAACGTTTCTCAAATAAAGAGGAAAAATTTAAAAAAAAAAAAAAAAAGGAAAGGAAGAAAAAGAGTTATTTACAGAACACGAAATGGAAATACAGTATTGACAGAGCGTGGCTGGCAAATCAACATGATTTGAATAGAGAAAGGACTATGGCACATCTTGCTCGAAAGCTCGCACAGTAGCCTCCTTTAAGTGTCCCCAGGTGAAGACAACTCCTGCCATCCACATCGGAGAATCTTCTGCCTCCCCACCTCTCCTCCCGCCCTCCGCTCGCCTCCCCACCACTGCACTTCTTGCCAGGTCCTTTTTACACTTGAATGACCACCGTGCTGGGGCTCTGGAGCCGGGTTTTGTACTGGTCTAGCCAGCTCCTCAGCTCTGAGATCTTGTAGCCCTCTGGTCCTCTGCCTCCCTGGTACATCACCTTCTCCTCCTGGATGATGTAGAGCCTCTCGAAGTAAGCACCGTAGGCGGCGCTGGAAGCATTGTCCATGGTGTCCACGGCCAGGGGGCAATCGGGCGCCCCTTCCCTCATCAGCTGAGCTGCCCGCAGCCTGTCCTGGAGGCACTGGTGTTTGGGGATGTTGTAGGCTGCATCTGAGCTGACCCAGCCGTCGGAGGGGTGTGCTTCTTCGATGTACACCAGCAGGAAGTCGGCAATGTCCACGAAGTGCGCGGCTAGGCGCTGGAAGGACCTCAGGCGGGCCATGAACGGGGGTCAGGTGCAGCTGCCGAAGTTGAGGATGAGGGGTCTCTTGCCGCGGGCGAAGTCCAGGATGCGGAGCTTCTTCTGCCCGTCCAGTTGGATCACCTCGGGGTTGGGGGCTAAGGAGCCCACGTGCGCCGACTTGAAGAAGTCTAGCTTCTGCCCGTGCCACACGGCTTTCAGCGACTCCAGCGTGAACATGCGGTTGGAGTCAGACACGCAGACAGGGGGGTCGTCGGGGGGCAGCCCTTCGTTGGCGCTGGCCACCTCCTCAGCCGTGGGCATCATCAGCATCTTCTTCCTAATGCACAGAAAATCCAGAAGCCAGAGCATCACGGCGGTGAGCAGGAAGCGGGGGAAGAGGAGGATGCAGGCGGCCGCCTGGGTGAGCAGTTGCAAGGTGTGAACGCCAAGTGAGTGGAGCATCGCAGCGGCTTATGCTGCAGGGCTCTGGCTGCCTAGGGGCCCCCACGCACCCTGCTTGCTGGGGTCTGTGCAGCACGGCTGAGATCCCGCTTCTCTTTAAGCCCATTTTATAGTCAGGGATTTAAATGAAAAGTGACTCCACCTCCGGCCAGAACCCGCCCCTCTGGAACTTGAGCCTGGGGATTACCTACCCCTCCACTCTAATGACCTAAAAATACACAGACAAAAGGGGAGAGAGCCCCGGCGGGAGCTGCAAGGACGTGCAACGAAGCAGGGAGCAGCCGCTATCAGGCACCAGCAGAGAGTCCGAGATAGGGCACCGCTGGGGTCCACGGCCGCAGATAGCGGCAGGCGCTCGCAAACAGCCCAGCCAAGGACAATGCAACAGGCGCAGACCGACCCTCGCCCCACTCCGACCCGGCCCAGCCCGGCTCCCCACGGGCTTATGAGAGCGCCGGGCCAGTGCCGCGGCAAAACGGCAGCGGGGGCCGGGGCCGTCCCGGCAGCGCCTGCAGGTGACAGGGATGGGCCGCCTGCGCCGCATCCCTCCTTGTACCTCTCTCTCTCTCTCTCCCCCCTCTCCGGCCCGC
>VWZE01025999.1:35000-55441 GCA_013396675.1 Eubucco bourcierii | reverse complement strand
CGGCGGAGGCGGCGAGCTCCGCGGCGGGGGGCGCCAGGTGGGTGCGGGCCCTGACGGGCGCTGCCCCGCGGCGGAGGAGGGGCGCGGGGCGGCGCTGCGGCCGCTAGGGGTAGCTGTTGCCCGAGAAGCCGCCGAGGCGGCGGCTGCGGGAGTGGAGCCGCGGGGGCCTGCCAGCCCTGCCCGAGGGTACCCACGCCCGCGCAGCCTCGTCGGTCCCAAATCGGAGGGTGCGGCTTTTGCCTGGCGACGAGTCTTCTCCTGACGGGTGGGAGGTCACCGGTCTTCCTCCTCGGACCCTCGGGAGTGGGGGTCACCGCGGAGTGCCCGGGGGCGGGCTGGCCCGGAGGCTAAGGGTGTGAGCCGAAGTGCGAAGGCGGGGCGCAGCTGCTCTACGGAGGCAGCTTTCAGCCGCGCTCGACGCTGGCCGGGTCGGAACAGCCGCTGCACTTTAGGGAAGATCATCGCACCTCACTCTGTACATGTACCCGAGGTCAGCCGGGCATGCGATGCCCGGCCTCTCCTGCCAGCTCAGCCCTGATCTCGGGGCTGGGGCCCGGCCGTGTGCCGTGGGGTGTGCCACGACGGGCAGGCACGGTGGCGACGGGAAGGTGTGGCTTCCCGCGACATCCCCCTTTTCGCTGGAGCTCCGTCAGGGCAGACACTGCTTTATGGCCACAAACGAGCAGCCACCAATATACTTTTTCCTCATGTCGAGTGAAGTATAAACACAAGTTTTTTGTGTGAGTAAGTCTATCAAAGTCCTTAAATAGATGGCTGAAGTGCCATCTCATGGACATGGTCAGGTGCTTACCCTATGTGCTGTCCACAGAGCAGACTTGAAAGGGCTGGTTTGAGATTTGAGTGGGTTATGTACCAGCAGCGAAGTGCTTGCAGTGTGCAGAGATGAGACACCTTCAGTCTCTACTCAGTCAGGAGGAATTTATGGCGTTCAAATTCCTAGTTGCTGGACTCGACGGTGACCTTTCCCAGAGGTACAGAACTTAAATCTACTTTTTTCATCAGCTCTGTTCACAGCCTTGCCACGGATGCAGGGTTCCTAGACTGCAGAGTACCTGCCATTTCCTTAACAGCTTCTTCACAAAAGGGGTATTAGTTGTTCAAAATGCAGAACACTGCCCTCTGCTAGAGGAATGCAACTCATACATCTCTGAGCTGTTGCTACAACTGCTGCTCACCCAACTGCCTGCTGTGCTG
The DNA here is from genome assembly GCA_013396675.1 of Eubucco bourcierii. Lineage (NCBI taxonomy): Eukaryota > Metazoa > Chordata > Aves > Piciformes > Ramphastidae > Eubucco > Eubucco bourcierii. The sequence goes on along the minus strand of VWZE01025999.1, from coordinate 54,226 downwards.
ACTTTGGGGACACGTGACCCAGGTGTCCAGTGTGAATCCTGAGCACCTTGTTTCTGCCTGTGGCCAATGACAAGTCTCTGGGTGCAGCTCTCCCTGGGTACACCCTGCATTCATCGCGTGAGTCTATGTATGTCTCTATGCCTCCTGTCTAACATCTGCAAAATGGAAAAAGTAATGCTCAGCCTCATTATGGGAGTCTAGGTAACTTCACTTTTATGTAACTTACTGTGAGAACTCCGAATAAAAGACAAATTTGAAATCTCATTTTACTTTTTCTTTATATGGTTCCCAATCTGGTGTTTTAAAGCAATCTAATCAGACACCTGGTTTGCAGCCCTCTTGATGCATCATCTTAAGCTGGTGTCAACAACAAGTGAAGGGAATTCACAATTTTAGCATCTGAATGGAAGCGTATGTTCCAGGCCTCATAAAACCATGCTAATGGACTAGCCTGATTAATAACCTTTTTGGCATTCTGTGATGCTCAGTCCAGGGAAAATTACTGAGTGGATATTTATTGTCAAACTTATTTTGAACTCTTCATGTGGGCCTCTCACCACCTCTCTGTACAGTTATGCAATCTTGAAAACCACAAATTAAAGCCTCTAAACAGATGCAATAACAAATTGTGGTAGCTCTGAAGAAACCCCCAGGAAAAAAAAATTGATCTCTCAAAGCCACCTCTTCAAACTCTGCTGACAGACAAAAGCCTGAGTAAACAGATGAGTTTGCAACCCTGAATATCAACAAACTTTGCTCTACTAGATCAGTGAGAGATATTCCAAGGTAAAAAAAAAATAAAAAAAATAGTATTTGGTCTTATATAGTGTATTTGTAGCTGGATAGAGCCTTTGGAAATTACTTTTCCTCTACTCTCTGGAAAACAAAATCCTTTACTTTTGTAATTTTTAAAGGAAACTTTAGAGTTAATGTTTCTTATCCAACTGTGAATACAGAAGAGAACTAAAGCATTTTACTTCAACAGTCCACTGCTACACTTTCCTACTTTATGAAAATTGAAGTACAACTCGAGGCTGCTGTTTCATAACAAAATGGTGGCTCTGCATGGTTCTACAAGCCATGCACTGATGCATTCAGCTGAAGCACAGAGCTTGTGTATTTATACAAAACCCCGTGGGAAAGGGCGGAATTCCTTCTGCAGCCCTTTGGTTCTCTGGAGGTTTGAAGTGACGTGTCATTGCTATTCTCACTTCTGTGTTATTCTGGACGGTTTTCAAAGTCATGTGTTTTCACTCCGGTAAACCTTCTCTCTAGTTCACAGGGGCCATACCTCCCAGCTAGATCTTGGATTATTTTGAGGTGCATGAAGGTATTCAGTCTTTCTAGGAACCCATATTGCTGTTAGTTATATTGTGGAAACTTATGTCTTCCTGTTCACTGAGGATTTCATAGAACATATCCTAAAATATGGCATTTACAGTGGCACATCTGGTTATGGGTGGTTTGTACTCTTCTGCATGTGGTCTGTGGTTCAGCAGTTCCTAGCTTAAATATGTATATATGTTTGTGTGTGTCCCCACACGAGCGTACATACAAGGTTCACCTTATTTCCTTCTTTGAGAACTTTATAGTTGTAGTTTTTCTTAATTCGATAAATGCAATTTATTACTCTTTTAAAGTTCTTTTCATAAGCAGGAGCTACAAAATAAATTCAGCAACTTATAAAAACAAAACCTCAAAAAGATGAAATTAAAAACATCAGGTCTGCTTTGATGTAGAGGATGTGTTGAAATGGTATATTTGCATGTTTATTTGCTATTTTATAATTCCCTGTGCAAAGGCACGTGATGCTTTCTGACAGGAAAATAAATGTATTTTGGAAGAGTTCCACCTCCCATGTCATCTAAGCTACATGTCATTAACGTGTTAGAACTTTATGTGAAGGAAATGAGAAAGACTCCACTGAAGTTTGGATCCACTCCTGAAATAGATGCTGGACAATTTCTTCTCATGTAAGCAGCTACCCAGTTGCTACAGAGAGGTGCAGTAGCGCAGTGGTGAATTACTCAGCTGTCTGGTATCTGTAAGAAGTGAGTAAATGTTTTATAGCTGAAATAGGAGGTGGATAAACTGCGTTTGCAGTTGTTTGCTCTTAGTGACACCTCTGGAAAAAAGTTAACATAAGCTGGAGTCTGTGCATGGGTCTGGTTGTCTGTGGACCTACATCCCTCTTAATCTTTCACCACTTTCAGATGACACCTGTTTTTCTTTTCCTCCCTCCTGTTTGGTGGTGGTGTTTGGGTTGTTGGTTTGTGTTTTTGGTTTTTTTTTTTTTTTTTTTTTTAAAGCCTTTAAATATATATATGACTCAGAAAAAAACACACAAAGTCAAACACCTAGCCGATACTTTCAGCAGTTTTGAGAATTGAAAGGATAAAAGTGCTGTGCCACAAACTGGTCTGTAAAATCACTAGTAGAGCCGTAGACTTTGACTATTCTTCCCCACCCTGGCATTATCACCTTTAACTACATGACAAGGATTAGATATATAATAAAGTGGTTCCCTGCACTGAAGATTCCAAAATTTATTTCTTCCGTCCCCCTGCCCTTCTTGCTGAGCCCGGGTTGAACTGGGAAGGAATTCTTCAGTTTGGCAGGAGAATTGATTCCACAGCTGTTGGTGCAACACTCAGGTCTCACCGTGAGTAAGCTGAAATCAACATTTTCTAGAGTTTTTGAGCCACATACCAAAGGTCTGCAGCTTGACCAAGGGGTTAGTTCCCCTGATGTGTTCATGCACTTGCCTCCACACTGCTGCTTTCTAGTGCCCTTGTTGTGCTAGCAGCCTGAGGTAGAAAGTAAATAACCAAAAGGTTCTGGAAGAAAGATTTTTATTTTTTTTTTAATACCCAGATTGTTTTGGTGACTGTGTTTACTTTAGGACCCCTAAAACAGTATGCAATTTACCATGCAACTTGATGAATACTAAAAAGTGACTTTCCATTCCATTAATCCTTCCTTACTTCTGCTTGCACTGTGCTTTATGTGGTCCTGCAGTCACCTGGTTTGGGGACTAAGGAGACATAAAAGCTTGGCTTTAGAAAAATGAGTTATCTCCTAACAGATTAATTCTCTAAACTGGCTCACGACAAAAGGAAATGATTACACTTTAAATGCAGCGAAGGCACAAGAGAAATGGCCACAGCACGCAGCCAGGGGAGGGATAACAGGACTGTCCCACTAGACTATATATTGCTAACAAATTGCCCGTGGGTGGAACTGTGTTGTTCCCTGAACAAGCTCACTGCAAGGGAAATATATGTAGTCTTGACTCTTTTGTGTAGTGGAAGATTATAGGAGATGTACAGGAGGTGACAGTGGCTGTTAGGAGGTCCTGCTGAGCAGTGCAGCTTAATGGGGTGCACAGCTGGCTTTGAGAGCGAACTGGAAGTGTCAACTGCAGCAGCAGCTGCTAACGCACTTCCTTCAGTAGTAGGAAATTACATTAACCGTAAAGCCCCGTGCTGAATACATCTTTGCTAGCTATCAAGGAAACTGCTCAAAAGCTGCTGTGGCTCAAGAGCTCAGGCTGGACCCCCTGGCAGCAGGGTATAATTATAGTCATCTGAATGGTTTGCTTTGCAGCAAAGACAACAGTCTAGTCCAGAAGTGGAACCCCATAGAGTTATGCTTAAGTGGCACCATTATACACATTGAATACAGATGAAGTCCTTGGCAGAAAGATAAAATACGTCTTCCATTGTCTTTGTTCATACCAGTTTCAGGTGTAGCGCAGAGGAAGAAGAGGAAGTGCAATTTGTTTGAATCTAAATCTCCTCTAAGAAGATTGCAACAGAAGTCACCCCATGCAGTGCTTTATAACAGAGTAGGTTTCAGCATGTGACACCAAATTTCAATAAACCAGCACTGTTTAGAAAGATGAGAGCAGCAGGCTGATAACCAAGGTTAGTATGCAATCTTTTAAATGGCATCACGGCAAGGGTGCCGTTTTCTCAAAAGGGGATACTCATGAATTGACAGATCAGGTCCAGCCTTTGTTGAGGTAAAAGAAACACCACTCCTTTGAGCTCCCTTGCCATGGAGAAGTCTCACTGCTGCCTGACAGCCTTTGTCACAGGCTAATTCACAGGACCCTGAGGGTTGTGGCGTGAAAGCTGTAGTGATGGGTGGCAAAACTCCTGGTGCCTTCCTTGTGCTCAGCATTTTGCCCAAGCCATGCAGTATGATAACAGACAAAAGGAGGGATGAAGGCTCAGGGTGCAGTTTTTGTGGCCTCACTTTCCTTAGCAAGTGCAGGAAAATATAAAGTATTTGAAAAGAATATGATTTAATAATTCTCAGGTTTTCAGGTGATTGCATGTGTCCTGCCTGAACCGATATACACATTTGAATTTTCAATCTGTAACAGACTCAGAGGGGAAGGATGGAAAAATAGCATTTTAAAAAACATTTATTCATGAAAAATCTTTGGGGATCATGTCTCAGATAATCTTTTTCAGGGTGACCCTCATTTTCTACAATATAATGGTTTTACCCAGCAGTGGTTTAACGGTTTTGAATAAGCTGTAGAGCGGAGGAACAAATACTTTAGCAAGAATGGAGGAGTTTACTCTACCCAGACAGGCAGGAGTGTCAGACCACTTTTGAATATAAAATGGAGATGATTAGTCTACTGACCTTTTATTCCCAACACCACTAAAATATATATTACATACAGAGTATGGTCTGGTTTTGTGTAAATGATCGCTTTAAGCGTGACAGACCTGTTTGAAGCGATTGACATACCAAACAGGAGGCTAGAAGGCACTACTGCTGTGTACTTGCACTCTCATCAAATAACACACTTCTTTCAAGCCTTTTCCTTGAACATAAATGTTTGTGAAGTTTTCCAGTGATTTTTTTTCCTGGCATTTGCCCCACTACTCATTATTTTTAGCTGTGTAAAATAGCATTAAGCAATTGCTGAAATTTGTTTCTTTCAGCCCATGATGATTTATAATCTTAATTTCCAGGATACTCCCTTGAAGTTACCTTCTTTTTGTGACCTCAGGATTTCTCTTCCCAGACCTTTGGTATTTATTTTTAGTATTTCTGTGGTTAGGGTTTGGCAATGTCCTTTTGGATTAATGACAAACATACACAAGAGCTGGAAGGAATACACATCTAATCTCCTAATTTAATGTGTGGCTTGTTGATCAATAGTAGAAAGAAATTTCTGGACAGGTTTGACATATCATAATAACAGGCCTCTGCAGCCAGATAAAAAGGTTTTTATGTATCTGAACTGCTAGTAATCCTTCATTTGTTCCAAAGTAGATGCAATTTGCTTATTTTATATTGCAGTGAAGTATTTCTTTCTCAAACTTTGCCCAGAAAGAACTGGAAGTGGAAGTCAGTTACTTTGGACAACTATGCATTGTTTATATGGAATATTTTAATTGACATAAAATTGTGCAAACCTGCTAGCTTCTGTACTCTTGGATGGAGAAAAGGCACAAATTTATGTTCTATTTTTTCCTTTTATTGCAGGAAACTGCAAATAATTTAATGCTCAAATGAAATTACTCAGCATTTTACTCAATCATTGAATTTTCCCCATAAGCAGTGTATTTTGCTTTCATCATATATCCAGTAGTTTTAAAACTGGTGTCCTCTGAAGATCTTTTCACTCTCTCTGTGTACTGTTATTTACCTTCATTGTTTATTTACTTAGGCTTAATGCCTTCCCTACAGAGCCTACTGTGAATAAAATGTTCCTCTGAAAATGATTTATTTTGCACTTTGTTTACAGAGTAGTCTTACAATGTTATATCTGATACTCATTAGCAGGGAAACAGAAATAAGAGGAGAAGCATTCATTCTCACCACAAATCATTTTGAATTCACTGGGATCAGGATTTGACCCAAAGTGTTTAGGTCAACTCAACAGCTCAAGTCAATTCAAAGGCTCTCAATGTTTATGCCTAAGAGTGCATCCTCCTATGACTTTTTATTTTTAGCTACTCAGTAGCTCTTACATTCTGTGAATTTTAAAGTTATTCTTAGACTAAGCAATACACTCATTTCACAAGAAGTTGTGACAAGCATAGCTGTGTGATAGAGCCCATCATTCCATAGGGCCCATCATTTCCACCGGAAGTTTCAGCAGAGAACCAACCTAAGATTAAATCATTACTTCAAACTTAGATATTATACAGGTTCATATTCACTCCTCTCAATGTGTGAATTATTGTGAATGCCTGGAGCAGTCTTCTATCCTCTATGAAACTTAATTTAAGGGCCAGCAATTGCTTTTGAATATTAATATATATGCAAACCTGCTTCCTGGAATCCAACTGTACTTTTATTTCTGACATTATTACAAAATGGATTTTGTGAGAGTACTAATCTCTTGCTAGTAGTTCTCACCTGAAATCAAGTTCGAATTTCTTATAAAAAGAAAAATGGTGCTTTAAGAAGGTATTAATAACCCCTTTTTAGAATGAGAATCATATACAAGATGGAAAATACATATGCAAATTAAAATGGGTGAAAGTGATCTAAGCCCACCGATAGAAAGGAGAAAGACTATTGCAAACAAACCCTGGATAACTAGATAATCAGGGATTTTTTCTTTTTTTTTTTTTTTAAAGAACAATTATGTTGTATTTGGAAAAAAAATGACATTTTCTTTATTAACTAATTTTAATCGGCATTATGCTTCTAGTGAGCCAAAAAAATGGAAGACAGCAGCAAAATATAAATTAAAGTAGGAGCGAAGTATCTTAGCTGAGTAAAGCATAGATGAGAGGCTCTGAAACCTTTCTTACAAATACCACCTTCAGAGTGGGATGGTCCTCAAGCAGTGGTGGCCCCTGCCTTTTCCCGGGCCTCCTTTGCAGTCGTTGACACTGCGCTGCCAGTGAAGCAGCTGTCACTTTTTACCAGCACAATGCCTGCCAGCAGTCAGCTCACAAGTGCTGCTTTTAATTAAATTTCTGATTTCAGTTTGCTTTTTACAGTTAATGGAGATTTTTGGGATGGGGTCTTACAGGGCAACTAGGAGAAATTCAGACATCTCAGCGTAACAGATCTGTTCAGAAACATCANCCCCCCCCCCCCCCTTGCTTGTGAGAGCTCTCAGCTACACAGTGGCTAGAATTACTCATATTTCCAGCTTAAATGTATCTATGGTGGATTTACACCATTTGTTCATGTGCCGATGAGCAAATTGTCTCTTCATTGTCTCTTTGCTGAGGCAGTTTTCCTGTGCACTTTCTCTGCGTGCTAAAGAATCATAGAATCATTTAGATTGAAAAAGACCTTTAAGATTGTTGAGGCCTGTCCTATTCCCATGGGCACTGCTCCACTGGGGGTAACAAGCCAAACTCTCGTGGGGCATGTTGGTACTGGTTGGGACAGACAGATTCAGGATCTCTTCGCTAATAATATGAGTGAGTTGGGATGCAAATTGGCCCTCTTCTGGTGCTCACAGGACCATGGCACTGTTATGCTAAGCCTGAGCTGGTGAGTTCTGCTGGAGACTTCATTAGCACAGTGCTAATTCAATCTATACGGATTCTGGGCCGGTATGAGGCCAGCTGAGGCTCATATTGATCTGCACCTGTTTATTCAGATGTGCTCACAGTCTCTTCTCATGAGATGAATTTTCCATTTCTCTGATCCTCCTAGAAGCAATCTTCTGCACCTGTTTCATGTCAAGTCCATTTTCCTGCATCATATAGGAAGAGATTAATTGGAGAACAAGAGATGGCTCTACCCTCTCTTCTTTTCCCTTGCATTAGTACTGCTTGGCACTGCATATGGTCACTGGTTCAGCACAATCATTCTCATTAGTCTGGTTGATGTCTGGAAGTCACAGACAAACACAGATGCAGCTTGACAGCTGAACACCTGGGCAATGAGTGTAGCATGTCAGGGACATGCTGGGTGTACTCTATGTGTGCTATGTTATTTGATCAGCGCTGTGAATACATCTTGGATCAACCTGAAACCCAAAGGACAAATGAAAGGTTTATGCACAGTAGCTCTGGAGCCTCTCGCCTCTCTGTTGTATCAGCCAACACTCCATAGAGTCAACCCATCTCAGCAAGCCCAGTGCTACCGGAGAGCATTGGGCGGAGTGTGCATTCTCTGGCCATCTGTGTCTTTCACATTTCCCACAGGCTGGATTTCTTGCTCGTGTGGTGCATGGCACGGGATTTCCCAGACACAAACATGGGAGCCCAGGCACATGCTCAGGGCCCATGCGACAGGACTGTGGTTGTGGATGTCCCCCATATGGAGCACAGCTGTGTCTGCCCTTGAAAGGCATGACCTAAATTTTATACAGTATTCCAGTGCTGTATGACCAACACATCCCTCGCTGCTGGAAATACCCCATGTGTTTCTGAAATGTGCTTGTTTACCATAGCTGCCTCTCTTCAGGGACTCATGCTAACCCTGAACTTGACTGAACCATCTAGAGTTTTCTTTTCTGTGTACAACTGGCCAGTGCCCAATTTATAGTGAAATTTTTTTACTGCCATATTCATAAAATTTGCCTAAGAAATTCTAGATCCTATCCTGTTTGTATTGCTTCAGTCCTTGAAGTAATTAAGTTCTTCCAGAGAAATTCCCAGTCCTGTTCTGCAAAGACTCAAAGATTTAATATACTCACTCCCAATTTTTGCACCCCAATTTTCTGTCATGTCTTCTGACCGTATTCTTGTGATGATAATTGATTATGATAATCAACAGACAGCAGATAATGTTACCTGATGTAAAATGTCTCATCTTTTGCTGTAAAAATAGTGCTGGTAGAGTTTCCAGCTGATGTTCTGACAGAATGTAATTAGAAATGTACCTTTAAAAGTGATATTTCTTTAACTACTGGAAAGATGTTTTAGAAGAATTTTAAAGGCTTTGATTAAAAATATGACTGTGCTTACAAAATAGTTACTCTTAAACTAAGTTAACACTAGGAGTGTATCATAATGTTAAATGTGTTACAATATTAAAGGTTTTGATTTCCTCTGTCAGAGATATTCTTTCTTGTTTAACTCTGCTGTAATTTTGTTTGCTGTATACAGATGATGCTGGCTATTGCAGTGAAGCTTCTCATTCTTGATGTACCAGAGAGATAACACAAGAATCACTTGCTTCTGCTCATGACATCAGTCCCTTTCAACAGTGCTCTTGGAGCTGGCCTTTAAAGCTGTTTCATTCTGTTGCCCAAAGAACTGGGCGTTTTGTTTCTGTCTTCACTATGGCACAAGGTCTGATTTATTCCCATCCTCTATCTCCATCTTCTATGACTCTGAAGAAAAACTAAGAAATGTAATCCAAAATGCAATAGTGCATCTGAAAGCAATCTAGGTAACAACTCCAAGAGATACAAACTGGGCCATATCTCACATGCGTTCAGTACTGGTGCTTTAAGTGTTGGCATTGTCATGGTGACAATTACGAAACAAGAAGGGGAGGATCCTAGATGGGAATACCTTAGCAATAATAGTCACCTCTCATCAAGAACCACCCAAACTTAGGCCTAACAGGTCTCATGGGTATGACTCCATTTTAGGGAGGAACCAAGCTGGAAGAGCACGCCTATAGAGAAAACAGGGACAATGAGCCATATCTCATCTGGGGAGTAGGGACAGATGTTGCTTAGGTAGTGACTGCCACCGTCTCTGGCTAATTAGTCTTCTAAAGGAGATGATTGAGCTAGGGCATGTGGCTATGAGACACAGTGATGCAGCCACCAGCATTTAATGAATGAGTTTTGAAAGTGTTTGGATCTAGTTCTCGTTTCTAAGCTACAGACAATCAGAAAAGGACTTTATAAAACGTTTATCCTCTGTTCTGTGTGCGAAGATTATTTACTTTATTTTCTGTTTGNTTGTTAAATACCTGCACAGAAGTATCTGCAAGTGACCTGATAGGATGAACATTGTTACAGAGTGTAGCTGAACAGGTGCCTCTTTTCCCAGCTGTGGGGATGGTAGAAATAGAAAACATTCTTTATGAACAGTTTTGGAATGATTTTTTCTCTCATATAGAGTTTTGTAGTATAGAATTAAAGTTGCTTAAGTATATTTCATTCAAAGGAGCATTCTAAAAATAATAGGGTGTGATAAATAAGGTGGCAGTTATATTCAGGGCAGTGCTCGTTGCCATCAAATTCCATAATCACAGCCCTCTTGTACAGACATTCCTTTTAACAATACATCACCTTTGATTCACAGCTCTGAATAGCTGAAAAATCCTCTTGTAATGCTCACCCTTGGCCTCCAATAACTTGCCATTTGCTTGAATTACATACAGTGAGTAAACACTTGAAACAGTGTACATCTGTACATGTCAGTCATGTTTGTGTAAGGTTTGATTTAGCACCATATCTTATATTGAAGCCTTCACATTTTGGTAAAGGTGATGTGAATATATTGTTTGGCTAAGTAAGGACTGCAAAATTAATTACTTACTCTATCTTATTTTGATGTATCATTTTTAAAATTCTAGACAAATTTTTGCCATTCAAAGGCTGAGCAATCTAATTTTGGAGTTCAACCTGGGCATTTGTGTCCTAAAGTATGAGGATGACAGTGCTGAAGTCGTTACTAGCAGTTCAGATATTTTGTGTGTTTAATGTGAAGTGGCCTCTTTCCATAGACGGCAGAAAATGGAGCATTTCTTTCCCTGTGTGTATTTGAAGCGTTGGGTGCAAAATTTTATTCCTTCTTTTGCTCCAACTGAGCTGTGTAAAGCTGCTCTAGAAATGTTGCATTTGTACCTGGGTAGTGCTATAAGTGTGTGTAGCTGGCCAAAGTGCAACTCTTCTCTACAAAATAAAGTTGAGGTTTTTGTTTGCTTGTTTTTAGTGGGAAAATGAAGTGCATTAAATTTGTTCATCTGGCATATTTGATCTCATCCAACCTGCCATCATATATAACTTGAACACCAAAATGTTATAGAATCATAGAATCATAGAATGGTAAGGTTGGAAGGGACCTCAAGGATCATCTAGTTCCAACCCCCTGCCATAGGCAGGGACACCTCCCACTAGTACAGGTTACTCAAGGCCTCATCCAATCTGGCCTTGAACACATCCAGGGAGGGAGCATCCACAACCTCCCTGGGCAACCTGTTCCAGTGCCTCACCACCCTCACAGGAAAGAACTTCCTCCTAACATCCAGTCTAAATCTCCCCTCTGCCAGTTTAAACCCATTGTCTCTTGTCCTGTCATTGCAGGACCTTGTAAATAATCCTTCCCCAGCCTTCCTGTGGGCCCCCTTCAGATACTGGAAGGCTACTATCAGGTCCCCTCGAAGCCTTCTCTTCTCCAGGCTGAAGAGCCCCAACTCTCTCAGTTTATGGGAAACTGTGTGCAATGCAAGGCGCTTAAGGTCTAACTTAGGCAATTTTTCAAGGTAGGAGAGGGAGAAAACATATTTTTAAAAAAGACTGTTGAAGATCTGCTTCAGGTTGACATGTGATAATTTCTGTGGTGTTATGAATGGCCATCAGAACCTGCAGAAACTACTATATAGCATGTGCTTGTATTTTTGGCTGTGATGCTGTGTTTCATTAAAAGGTTATCAACACAATTTCTAACTTCAGCAGTGTCTCTTTGAGTCCTGCACTTCTACCTGTTACATATTCTTCCCGGGATTTAGTATCATTTCTCCAAGGCAGTATTCCTCCAATCTGTACCATAACAAACATGGATAGATGTACATCTACTTGTGGACCACTGGAGACCAGTCTTCACCCAGATGTAACTGCAGCTCTACTAGAAGACAATTCCATTAATTGCCACAGATCCATAGCTGCCGAGTGCGTTATTTGCTTGTCCAAAAGGAATTCAATGAGGCTATCAAAGAACTTCAATAACCACAAGTTCATAACAAATTTTGGCTATTGCTAATAGAGTACAATACAAATTAATGTGTTAACAGTGGAGTTGTTTGAAAACACCAGTATTGCTTATGAGAGACAGATTCTATTTTCCTACTACAGTTTTCACACATTACTATTCATTTAAAGTGGAATAGAAATAAAGAGCCACCCAGACTTTGCAATCTGAATGTTCAGTAAGTCTCTAATGCATCTACTTTTTATTTTAACTTCACTGTGTGTTGTACTTCTCTTACTCTACCTTTCAAGATAGAAGGATCTCACTCATCCTTCAGAAATTATTTGATTTAAAAAAAAAAATAATTTCCAAGCAGAAATGAGATTTTTCCTAACTTGTTAAAATTTTGGATGGTGTACACTGTTGCTACTCATATAATTAAAAATTAACATAATTGACAAATACTGCTTAAAAACTTCTATTGAATAATCATATCTAAGGGTAATAAGACCTTTTTGCTGATCTGAATTTGCATTTGTATAATATAAAGTTAATAACTGGATTGATCTTGTTACAGATCGATTACTCTTCTTCAGTGTGTCTCTTGTTTTGTATCCTATTATTTACTCAAAGGGCTTAATTAAATGAATCAGAGTTTAGGCACATATTTGCTGCAACAATCGCAATTCCCCATAGATGATTTTCTTTGGCATGTCTTGCTGGGATTTCCAGGAAAGTTCTCAGAAACAATTCCACAGAATAGAGGGATTTCTCTTTTTAAAATCCTTTTTTGGTGTTACACAAATTTGAGCCCAGAAGAGTTTAATTTTTGAGAAATAACCATGAATACTAGATGCATATGTGCTTCTATAATAACAAAATCTTCAGAATAAATTGAGTTTAAGTTGAATCTTTGATTTCTGTGGTTGACTTTGGAATCGTTATTTTCCATTGAATTTCACACCCACTTGGGACAACAATATGTTTAAAAGTGTCTCCTGTTATTTCTGCTCTGCAATCTTAATTTCAATTTCTTCTTATTTTCCTTTTTATTTTTCCCTGTTTACTCTGTTGTGTGTACTTATCTTTCATATGGCAATAAATAATTCTACATTCACTATTGGTGGTCTTGCTTTTAGTGTGCATGTCTGTGTGTTGAAGGGGTACAATATATAGTCCTCTAAAGAGCATTGCTTTTTAATTTTGAGAAGGAGAAAAGGAGCATTCTAATTTACTTCCATATTGCTGAAATAAAAATGTGGCCTCTTCATTGAAGAACGTGGATGTGATTTTTCAAAGTTACTTGTAAGGCTTAGATAACTCAATTTGTGGGTGGCTAAACTGGAACACTTACAAGAGACAAGTTTTTAGAGAAGGAGGTTTTTACAGAAGTTCTAACAGCACCAACTGACTCTAAAGACCCAGAAAACCCTCAATTCCTGACTGTAAGTGAAGTGCAATTCTCTCGATCTCTGTCATGTTTGTTGGGTCAAGGTGCTTGTTTCTGTATTAGATGCAAAATAAAGGTGATTCATACCTCAGTGGACTGACAGTCTTATGGCAGACGTTAAAGAGATGAGCCACATGGAATAACCCAAAAGGGAGGAGCTGTTTTACTATTTTGGGATATTTTTTGCTTCGTAAAATAGAGATTAATAAAAGGTATTTCTACAAGAGCAGGCGGAAACTTCCACTGAGCACATAGCAGACTGACAAGGTACAAGCCTTCTTGAATCCAGAATCTGTATCATTGTGTCAGCGTGCCACTGTTTAGCAGGAAAATATTAGCTCAGGCAAAGTAACCTGCTAATAGTGCTGCACAGTGTTTGTACTAGTGGTGAGTTGCTTCTTGTCAACTCGGATGACTTAACAGGAAGAATGGCTCTGACTTCTCACCTATTTGCAGACACGTATCTGTTTTTGTGAGAATCAAAGGCTTATTCTGAGTGGAGGCATACCAGCCATGTCTAAGGAGGTTTGTAGCAGACTCCAAGAGCTCTCATTGGCGTTTGTTGTGGTTAATTGTTATATCTAGGAGCTCCAGCTGATATATGGTATCGTATGGCAAATACAGAGTTAGAAAGACATCCTGCTTCCAAAACTCTAGCCTGAATTGAGAGGAAGCCTAGATGGAAATGATCATCTAGCCTAATCCCTTGCCAAAGCAAGATTATATCCCGCAGGCTGTTTTTTAGTATTTGCCAATCTGGCTATAAAAGCACCAGGCAAATATGATCCATTACTGGGAAGAGTCTGGGAGACTGTTCCATTGTTTAAAAGATGTCATGCCAGTACATTGTCTTCTGAACTTATTTATTTATTTCTTATCTTAATTACATCTTATCCTTGGTTTTGTTCTGAGATACCAAATTAAAATCTGACATTCTTAAAGGCTATATAGTTGTTGGCTATTACAATTCACCCTTTGTGTTCTTGAACTGACCAGCCTGGGGTGTAGATCACCCTAAGGGAAAAGGTTTCATAAATACACAACCATAATTATTCTGTGTCACAGGAACCAGAGCAAATAATGGCTTTTGCCTTCTTCATGAATCTGGCCTGCTCTTTTCTAATAAATCAGTTCCTCCATTCCATCACAGCCTTTGCTGTTCTTCGATGAATGCTTGCCAGCAGTTACCTCTACTTTAGCAAGTAGTTAGGCCTATTAAAAACGTGGGGTGAATGGAAAACAGGACCTGTAGAGTAAAATGGTTGGTGCCTGAGGTCTTAACGCCCACATGCTTTAAGGTTTTTGACTACTTCTGGGCTAGTCCCTCAAACTGTATGCATGGTTGGAGATCATTAGATGCACTCTGGGAAGGCACTTTCTGGTTAATTTTTTTCTGGAAGTCTCTGAGACTGCTTTGTTGTGTGAACCAGAGCTTGATGAGTAGAGATGAACTAAAGTGCTATGCAAATACAAGTCTTCTGGAGAGTGTGTTGTCTGGAGCTGAATGCAATGTTCTATAGCAGCAAGAGAGACTTGAAACAAATCCTAGGAAAATATTTGTAATGACAGGGGCAGCAAAGCACTATGGAAGCTGAATAAAATCTATGCTGAATTTTTTTTCCCTTTCAAAAAAAGCTAAACAAAACATGACCTGGGAATAAGATATAGCTTTTCCTGCATAGGGAGACAGGAATGAATCTGGTCATTTTATAACATCCCTACAAGCTGAATTTGCTGTATGATTCCACCATTTCTGTTCTGGAGTAACAACCTTTGCATAGACAAATCCAAAGGGATTTTTTGCTGTGTGACAGTGCACAGCAACATGAAAGTATAGTCTTTCATGCTATACTTGTGGTTTCTTGCATTTCTTCCACCTGATGGATGCATATCCCTTTTCCTTATACATATAATTTTCAATTTTCCCAGTTATTAATATTATATTATTATTATAGTTAATATTCTACCTTTCATCCTGCTATTCAATATATTTTTTTTCTTCTTTCTTGGCTGCTATATTTAACTTCTCATTTAGCTACATCACAGAATTCATGGTGCAGCTAAACATATCTGATATAATACTGAAAGTTTTCAATAAAGTTGAGTAAAAAGTGATTTCTACCAAGTAATCTACATTGTTGGTCATAATCTACTCATGCCAGATTTCAAACCACATAGAAGATTCTCTTCAGGTCAGTTTAAATCCAGATTCAGATGAATGCCTTGCAGTAATGATGGTGATTGATTGTTTTCTACCATTAATTTTGTAATTTGGTCAAGCAGAAAAAGTCAAATTAATAAAATTACACTCATTCTCTTCCTCTGTGTTGTACATTACTGTGAATTAAATGTCTTGGAACAGAACTGCTGTGTGCTAAATACATACTTTAGAGCCAAAAAGCAAACAAGTCCCTCTCCTAAACCTCAGATTGCTCAAAAAGAGTCTCAATAAATTTGGAGTTCTTTGCCATTGCATTTAAATGGGTGGTAAAATCTTAAGTCCTCTCTTTTGTATAATGATTTGTTGCTTTATGCTTTTTTCCTGATGTAGCTTATGATGATCCCAGTATCCCAGGAGGATTGACCTTTTCAATGGGTGGTGCAGACGTCCAGCTTCAACATAGAGGATCAGTCTATCCTTGTCTCTTGCCCGCTGCTCAATGCAAACTATGGTAAAAGGAAGAAGTAGACTCAAGTTTACCATGCTGAAGTGTTTTAAAATTCAGCTCACTTATTTCCCAATAACTGATCTCAATATTTTCTCCTGTTCAAAAGATAACAAATATTTAGAGCTTCCAAGGCCATTTCGTGTGTGTTCTTCTGTGGTTTCTGAAGACATTTTAGTTAAAAAAAAAAAAAAAATCATTCTCTGATATTTCAGTTTTGCTGAGATAAATAGTATTCAAGGATTTTTTTTTTTTGCTGTTGTCCAAAATTATCTGCATACCACTATGCATTTCGGATAATGAATTTAGTAAAGTTAAAAAGAGAACAATAAAGGAGAAATGTTTTGGTACAAACATCAGTTTTGGAATGAAAACATTTTCAGCTATGAGGCACCACTAGTTCTGCAGTTAGCAAATACTTCAATTGACACTGTTGTCAAACCAAGGACATAAAACTGAGAGTGTGATATGTTATCTGCTGTCAATTACGTAAGTTCATGATGCATAAGTTATTGCAAAAAATAAGGTCATGACTCCTAAACCAACTCCTTTTGAAGTTGTAGTTCTTCATCAAACCTCCCGCACATTTGTATATTTTAGTTGGTTAACACTTAACTTCTGAATTTATGAAAGTGCTTATGAAAATGAAGTATTATATGACATTAAAAGAAAAAGCAGAACTGTTATATGACATTAAAGAAAAAAAACCCAAAACTTTGCATGGCATACAGGAATATGAACTTGTTGATAATGCCTATTAAGAGATGAATCTGTATAAACCTCAGATTTTAGTTTCTAATCAAAGGGTTCAATCAAGGCTCCTTACCGAAGAAGTGCACAGGTAAAAGGCTTAGAACTCAGCTTCACCAGTTCTTGCCTTACTTTTGGTATGATCTTTTATGGAAATTTTGCAGTAATCACTAAACTTTTGATTGCCTTCTCTTGTTTTATCCTGTGTCTAAATGTCATCTTTTTCATATGAGTATGTACATGAGTAATAGATTTAAACCTTCATGTGAAAAAAAGCCAGCAAAGCTAAGAAGAGTGTCAGAGACCAAATTACTCTACTCAGAACTGGAACAGTGAGTTCCTTCATGTCTGGGGCAGGGGTTTTAGAAACTTAAAATCAATCTATTGTGATGCTAAAGATGCTTAACACTTTCATCCAATGAAGAGGATTTGTTAGACAATTGTGCACTACAGGATATTTTCTTTTCAGAAAAAAATCCAAACACAGCAACAACAAAAGTATGACTTTCAAATATTATTTCTCTTAAAAATTGCATAGAATCCTGATCTTTGGAGATGATTTGACAAAGTCTTCCCTAAAACAGCTGGCAATTCTTGTTCTGCCTCATACAGCTGGAGGATGGAAGAATAGGTGTTTTGTGGTCTGCTAAATGACTTTACTGCAAGTGTTTGGTTTTGTTTTTTTTTTTTCCCATGAGTTTTTGGGACCCCTTCAGCTTCTTCTGTTGTTCTACCACTCACCAAGTTTGTACAAATAGTTACCTGTTCACCGGCTTGGAGAAAGACCAGTGCAATAGTCCAATGGGCAGTCTAAGTTCAAGCCCTTGTTCCAATTAATGTTTAATTATTTATACAAAGTGAAACAGGTCCAAGAGAAGAGACAGAGGAAGCTATTCTTCAGAATAACTGATAGTTTGGTGGCTGGTAAGCTTGTCCACGATGCAGGATTCCAACATTCAAATGCTTTGCAGAAGAAGAACTTGAAATCTGGACTCATGCCAATCAGTCAGTGCCTTGATCATAGGACAATTATCTGGGAGGGGTGAGAGTTTTCTTATTCTTTTATGCATTTTGAGTCTCTTCCTATTTTGCAGGTAAGAGCATCCTAAGAACTGGTAAGTACCTGCAAGAAGTTCTGCTCTCAACAGAATACAATTTGTCAGTGAAAAAAATGCATCACTGTAAAACTCTGATTGAACCATGACTAAAGTTTTCGCAATCATGCAGTGTCCATAGTGGTTTGGCCATTGTGATGATCCCTCAAAGTCCTGCGTTTGAAGGAGCAGTTGACAAGCAGCACTGGAGGGCATAAGTCTGAGGAAGCCTGTAGAATGCCAAAGCATATGTCTGCGTGTCAGACTTGTAAATCAGCTGTTGTTACAAAAGTTTAACAATGGGGAACTGGTCATATACAAACATCGGTTTGGGCATTAGGCTTCTAAGTCTTACTGTTTTTTAACACTTTAGTTGACATGGATATGAACCCAGGGCGTAAAACTGAGAGGCTGAAGTGATCTATTTGCCTTCAAACTGCCATGTCTGATGAGGGAAAAAAGAGTGGAAGTGAATGGAGAAATTGGACAGGTCATTTGAACTTTGATAATTAATGTTCCTTAGAAAATAAAAGTTTTGAAACTTTCCTGGAAATGAGGTTTTATGATCTGCTACAATGGCCCACAGGGGGGATGCTGCAACCTACAAATATTGACAATTGTGGTATTACTAGGCAATTAATTTCTATGAGTAATTTCCAGAGGAACCCTCAACTATACAGCCACACATACAGTGCAATGGTATGCCATAGAAGAAAGACTCAGCTAGAGGCCAAAGATTATACAGATTTGTTAATATTTGGGAAAAAGATTTTAATAGCAGAAAGCAAATTGAGCAACAGAGCAGTGAACAAGCAGTGGACTTGACAAAGCAAGATCTGTGAGGATGTGATCCAGAGCACAGTGAACTCAATGGAAAGGTTTTCATCGATTTCTTAAGGCCTTGCATAGATCTCAATGGAACAGAGACATTCTGCCTTACACCTTTCCCCCTGTTTTCTCCATCTGAATGTATAGTACATTGTTTCTTTTTCACAACTATCATCATTTAGTGACCAAGTGCATTGGTTTTAGTTTAGTTTCCCAGAGGACTCAAAAATATATCTAACAGAAACCAATACAATAATAGTAGGATGCCTTCCCCTCTCCCACCCCTTTTGGAAAGGAAGAAAAGAAAGGAGGAGAGAGAAGGGGCAAAACCACCCAAAGAACAGTCTGGCTATGATTTGGAAGTTAAAAGAAAAACTTTAACAACAAATGAAAGGTATTTAAGGTGGGGAAGTTACAAATAGGAATAGAGAAGGGAAAACAAGATACAAAATATATATACAACAAGATGGATGGGAATGGATGGAAGGGATGTCCACCATGTGGTAGAGACTGGTCATGTGGTAAGACAGGAGAACAGGAACGAGGGTGGTATTAGGCACACAGGCCATGAGGGGAGAGGGAGGGAGAGGGAGAGAGGGAGAGAGGGAGAGAGGGAGAGAGG
>VWZE01025999.1:0-34970 GCA_013396675.1 Eubucco bourcierii | reverse complement strand
GAGAAAGAGAGAGAGAGAGAGGGAGGGAGGGTTAACCCTTTACACCAAATATCACAATCAAAATATTTGGGATGTAGGAGCCAAAGATCCTTATCTAAGCAGCCCCAGAAGTGGCTTGGCATTTCCAAGGGCTGAGCAACTTGCATATTCTCTCTAACAGCATCTTAATCTTTTTATTAAATTGAGAATAATCTTGTACTTTGCAAACCTATGATGTTTTCTCTTTTAAAACACAGGGAATAATGGAACGGTTGGATCTGTAATCTTGTTTCTCTTAAATCCTTCTCCATAAACACTTTTCTTGTAAAGGTAATGACCCGTTTAGTCGTCTTCTATTTATGTCTAGTCTAAGTAGTGTAAGTTATCACTTTTAAACAGCTATTAAACACTTCGGTAGTTCTTAAACCATGCCAAGGAATACTTTAAATAAAAGAACAATGAAGAGAGATGACTGCAAATGAAGTTGTAGAACTGAACTTGAGTATATATCATTCAGAAATAAAAAACAGTTCTGTCAAAGTCCCTGTTAAGTGCTGTTAGAGAAGAAGATATACTGCACACTAAGTGAGGCTACATAGATCATGACTCATAGCCCTAAGTGATATATTTCCAAGATCAGCTTTGTTGTGTACTTTCAATATCCTTCCTTCTGTGGGTACAAGTGTTTTCCTTCTAATGTAAGTAGTGTCTGACAAATTCATCCTGCTGTGATAGCAGCCCTTATTTCATCCTACACACTGAAGAATATAATTTATCTTAACATGAGTTATTAAGCAAGGCTAACTCTGGGGAAGTAGAACTACTAAGGTTTCCCTTTAGTACTGAACTCAACTGAAATCTGCAGTTAAACCAAGCTTGGTTTAAGTACTCTTTTGAGTGAGAAGGACCAGGGCTGCTTTATTGCAATGGAGGGGTATGTTACCATCAAGACATGCTGAGAGGAGGAGCTGGTGACTACACACTGAAAGTGAAATCTGCATTACTCCCCATTGCATTGGAGATACAAGAATAAATTTAGTTATAGAGAAAAGCCAAACATTGTCAGTGGAGAATGCTGACCAGAGAATCCTATTGTTCAGTGCATCACAGACTTATGGTTAGCAAGAGGTCTGGACTGAAGAATTCCAGGTCCCCGAGCACAAATCTCTCGCTTTGCTCAGGCTTTACATGATTTGAGTGCCTGCTTCTCATCTTCCTCTCCATCACAATGTAAACTACATTGGAAAGTTCACATTCTGTGATCTGAGAATGTACTCATTCCCTTCACTACCACTGAAGGAGTCTGTATTGCTTCTTCTAAGGCGCTGTAATCAGGGGGCCACAGTGGCCTAAATGTGCACACACACACACACACACACAAACCACTGGCATGTCCTTCTGTAAGGTGATTCTGACCTAAGGGACACAGCACCAGCACTGTTTCCAGCTTTGTAACAGGGAAGAAAAAATGCAGTAGAATTAGTTTTAAAGAGCAGAAATTAATTAAAAAGGCAATTCTCTGCTATTACAGCACTGGACACTGAACATCTGTTCCAGTCTGTCTGTTAAAGTCTGTCAAATGATGAAGCACAGATAGTGCATTTGGAATTTTCAGTTTAACTTCTGACCCAGACCTTCCTGAGGACAGGAGCCATCCTTCTGAGGCTTGATAAACCACTTGCAGAGTTCTTTCCTCAAGGGCAAGCAAACATAACATCATTAACATGTTGTAAAGGAGGACTGAGCTTCTCTGAGTACTTGTTTTCTTTGTTTTGTCCTGCACTATCAGCTTGAACGCACCTGTGAAGACCTCGTGGGAGTCCTGCAATTTTTACTCTTTAGCTTGATCTCAGAATTTTAGTCAGTTCCCTGCCCACATAGAGATGTGGCAGAGTGATACTTGAGAACTTGTTTCTGTTCACTCTGTCTGTGTCACAGTAGATCTAATTTGGTTACAGGAAGCCCCATTATTATTATCCAAGGAATTAAGGGAATGCATGCTTTCTAGCTTTACTTGTAGAAAGTATTAAAAAACAGTGGTATTGTTGCCACTGTGTCAAGATAGAAAATCAAGATAGAAAATCACACATTGGGATGCAAAGATGAGTGAGAGTTTGGTGGGCAGAGACAATTATTTAATCTGTGCTGTGTAACAACAAACCCAATTGTTTGGCATCCTGAGCTTGGTTATATGCCAAAGCAATGATGGTAAACACGATGTAGTTCTCTATCTGTGACAACATTCATAGATTTTTCTACCTGCACACTGAAGGAGATGAAGCACAACCATTGTTTTTCTTTCAAACACAGGAGTCTCAGAATATATCCATGCACATCCAGTGGATGACTACATGGTCAATGTGTACATTTCTCTTTTTCAACTCTCACCAAAAGGTTCATCAAAGCTGTGGAAACGTTTGATATTCCTGGTGAGACGAGCTCACTGCTTCTCTCCCGGAGCTGAATTGTGTGAAGTGGAAGCTGAAAGGGCACGGGAGAGAATAGGTACTATTTTTAACACAGGGACATTCTTCAGTAGCCCTGGCATCATTGAAAATCTGCAAGAAGAATTCTCTGTTGGGAACAGGGTTCAGGAAGTAACACATAGAAGAGATGTAGTGACCTGCAAATAGCAGGCTCCCCTACAACCATGTCACTGACACCTATTTGCATTTGGATTTTATTATACTTGTGTGTCAATATTTCAAACTTATTATTTTTCCCCTTCATCTTTTAGAGGTAGCACAGATGGTTACCTCTCTTGTGTGTTTTGCCCTTTACACTTGTTTCTAGTGACCATCTGACTGCCGCCTTTGTGGTTCTGTTCTTTTCAGAGCACTGTTGACTATATACCACACTTTGTGGGAATACGCCATAAAGGGGCAGCCTTTTGAGCCATCATGGGTTCCAGTTATCTATTTTTATCAACCTGAGCAATTGTTGCTTAGGAAAAAAGAGCCCCCTGCTTCCTGGGCTGTGTGTGGCTTGACCTCGGTTAGTCCGAACTCCTTTGACCTCAGTGCAGCTTAAGCGATGTGACAGCCGAGTCAGCCCCTTTAATTCCAGTCTTTGTGAAGCTCATGTGGTAATCATGCACTTGCTCTGTCAGAGGAGCCAGCAAAGAG
Source organism: Eubucco bourcierii (assembly GCA_013396675.1). Taxonomy (NCBI): domain Eukaryota; kingdom Metazoa; phylum Chordata; class Aves; order Piciformes; family Ramphastidae; genus Eubucco; species Eubucco bourcierii. The sequence continues at coordinate 31,866 of VWZE01025999.1, read as the reverse complement.
CGATTCTGTCTGTACTTGCTCCCTGCAGCAGACCTCTTTCTTGCCTTCTCTCTTCCACCAGATTCCTTTCATTTTGTTGGCTCTATTCAGGAACAAAGAGGACTTTGTTGAATTGCCTTTGTGGTTTATTTTCCTGAGCCTTGGAAGATAACAGACTTTTGCCACTGTTTTATCCAATCCTTTATCACATGCACAATACCCTGAATGCTTGAAGGAGGCTAGTGTGTGTTAACCTAACTCTATTTTTTTTTTTTCAGGTTGGAAGCCAGGGCTTACTTTTGAATGCCAAATTAAGAGTAATCACTGGAGTAAAAACTCAAGGAGGAGTCTGTCCAGGCAGCTGCCATAAAGGTTCCAGTCAGAGGAGCTGCAGCCATAAGTAGATTTCATCTTGGTTTTCATTTTCTCTGGTCTTACCAGGTCACAATGTCTGCATGGACATGCATTTATTTGCAGCTAAGATTTAAGATACAGATCACATCCTCATCCAACAATCTTTAGGCACATGTTAAAAAAAAGGGTAAAAATGCATTGGCTGACCACTATGACTGCTAACACTTAGCAGCTTTTATCTGAGCCTGTGAGAAGTGTTTGACATGATAAACTGCTACTATCTTCACAGATATGGAGAACCAGCTGCAGACAAGTTAGATGAGGGATTCTGGTTTATAGATGTTACCATACAAGACTTCTCCAAATCTCAGGCCAAGTCAATTGTGTGGAGAAGATTAAAAAAGGCAACTGGCTCTAATTCTTTGCTCTAACCACTGCACCAGCTGCTTTTTTCACATGACCTGCCACTCTACCTATTCCTGACACAAAGCTCCCAACGTTTCCTTTATTTAGTGCATAAAAATGTCTGTTTTAAAATTATGGAAAATGCAGCCATTGCTCAAGGCTGCCCTTGAGTGATAGCTTTATCTATTTTGTCTATTGCCAGAAGGACACAGAGCAGTGCTGGAGAGTCTCTGGACAAGGTAATAACAGAGAGTTACTTCATCAAATCTCTTCCCATGAGAGACAAGTTCTATAATCTTTGTTTTTAGTGGAACAGACTAATGTCTCCAAAGGCATAGTAGGCGTCAAAATACAGTGCCTCTGAGCTCTGTATGCAAAAGGTTAGGCAGTGTTTAATTCTGGGGATGACCTCATGGACCTTGAGGGAATTTCATCAAGGACATAACTAGTTTGAATTTTGCAATAATCTGGAGGAAATAAGATTGGCATTTCAGAGAGAAAATTCACAAGCAGTACCATTCCAGTTACCCAATGTGCTTCCTAGCTGGGATTTCTGTGACTCTTTATTTAAAAAAAAAAAAAAAAAAAAAAGGATCACTTGTTCAAAACTGAAACTTTCAGTGCTTACTCTAGCAAAAATTGCACAGAAACCCAGTAGAAATACTGCCTAGAGCAGAGTGAAATAAAAGCTGGAGAATCTGGTGCTATGTAATTTGGCTCTTGCTGCAAAACTTCAGCAAATTTGTCTCTAGCAAGAAAAGTGAGTAGTTTTGACAGCTTTTATTATATTGGATTACAATGACAAATAGGGACACTGATTTGTAGAGCATTTGAAAGTGTGATAAATACACTCCTAATGAGAAAAATATTTCTTTTTATTTGACAGACCACCACTGTTCTCTCTTGTGTGTACTCTAGATGTACCAACACAAATAGAAGACCTGGTTATTTGAGGCAAAATTCCTGGAATGTTATTCTCTAAATCTCTAAGCTTTGACTTATTATTTTTTATTCCCAGAAGTATTTGATGATTTTATCGTTCACAAAAGCTTTAACAGTAATAAAAGAAAATAAAATCACTTATGTAAACATGGAGTATCTCAGTGTTTTGTTATAAATTCAGGTATGAATTTGAAGTCAAATGTGCTTTCCAATGTTAATGGGGAATGATCTGTTCAGAGGCCAGCTAGCATGTTATGGGTGCTGTCATAAACAGCAACAATAGCATGATAACTTTTCTTATCATGCAAGTGAAGGCATTTTAAAGGCATTTTACCACAGCTGTTAGGGGCTCAATCCCTTCTAACAAGGTGTTTAGTCCAGGATGTTGTCATTTTACATGAGTGTCGGTTTGGCTGAAAATTGCTTAGTGCTTCTGTCTGTTGTATGCACCTTGCACCTATCTTTATCTAATCTAATACTTCCTTTATATGTGAAGAGCTGCACTGAGCCTGTGCAGATTCATTCCAGTATGCCAGTTCCCACACACACTCGTATACTTCGTCACCCGCTTTACTTTTGATATGGCATTAAAATAGATCTGGGAGGTTATTGCTTTTCATACAAATGTGCTCACATGTCCAAGCCCTCCCCACAGGCATACATGCAAATACATGTCCTTCACACACACATGTACACCCCTGCACGCACACACACTTATGCAGCATTGTGAATCTTCTTCTCTTCAAATTTTGAGGAATTTTCAGGAGACATTTCAGCTGTGTCTCTACTCTCTGAGCCTTTTTGCTTCCTTCTTGTTTGGCTTTTACTTGCCCATTTCTCTTTGTCCTCACTACATGCCTGCCTCAAACACTGCTGCAGCCTGCTGAGATCAAGCCCATGAACTGCCCAGGGCAGGAATGCTTCTCCTGGTGCATCCTGAAAGCCTTTCTTGTTCTCTGCAAGTGCATCAGCCTGGGAACTCACTCTCTGTGCATGGATGCAGTGGGGTGCAGGACCAGATGAGAAGGAGTTGCCAAGGAAGCCACAGGAGTAGAATGCATATGGAAATGAAGCAAGATATGACAAATATATATTCCTGGTTTAGGTGGATGCACAAGAAACAGCTGCTGCTGGGGCAGCCTCAGCTCATCCAAACCATGCTGAGAAGAGGCACAGCTAAAGGAATTTTTCATGTGTTGTCACATCCTCAAGACTTGTTTTTCAGAGCACTGAAATGCTTTTTATTGTCTTGGAAGCCACCTCCTGCACATTTACAACTTTTAAATCAGCCTTACTTGGCTTCAGCAGAATTAGGGATAGGGAAATCCTATTAGGTCCCATTATCATTTGAGCTACCAGAGCAGTATTGTTCTATATGTTAATTTGCCAAGTACTCTCTTTGTGTTTAAACAACTCAGTGTAATAACCATGTAATTACTCTCAATGGCTTTTGATACATATTCATATGATTGAAAAAAAGATTTTTAATATTTCTCTTAGAGTTCAAACACCCTTCTGCCTCTTTTTAAACCTTGCAACTACTCCTCTTATGGGAGAAGATTATGCTAACTTAATTTTGTAGTGAGGCAGTGGAGAGAGGGCAAATCTACACCAACTGCTTACACTCTATTTGCTTTTACCAGGTTACTTTTAGACTCCCTTTTGAATCAACAGATTCTCTTATAAACAAAATCAAAGAGAAGGGTTTGCTGCTGGCATCTGCCCAGAAGCACAACAGGGAAAGAAATGCCAAGTCTGACTCTTTGCACTCATCACAGACTATTCCCAGTGGCTGCTCAAATTGATGTTGGAGAGAGTATATGTTCTCCCATGAGCTCCAGTCCTTGGAGAAGAGGGAGAGGTGGGAATGAGCTAGCATGACTGGCAGAGGTGGAGTTAACTTGGTTGAGGAGGAGTTATCTCAGTGCATCTACTCCTGTGACCTCTCCTTGTCCAGCAGCCTGATCTCATCCTCACAGCCCCAGCAAACAGGTGGACGCCTTCCCCTCTCTCCTGCTGCTAACTGTCCTCATCCAGGCACACCCTGACAGCCTCCTTACTCCATGGCCAGTTTCTGCAGTGCCATGTGCCCTGGTATTGCATGGGATTACTCTGGGGTGTCAGGGCTTCAGACAGCTCTCCTGGTTTCCCAGAGCAATGAAGCTGCACACTCCCTCTGCCCGAGGATTTGTACCATCACAATGCTTAGGCCTGCCTCACAACAGAGCTGAAATACAGAGGTGTATAGCCAGAAGTAAGGAGCCTTCTCACTAGGGTGTTTGCCTGTCATAGGAAAGATACCTGAAGCTAATGAAGATGCTGGCCTGATGCCAGGAGACAACTCTGTGGAGACCTTTTACTCCCAGGTGAGAAAAAAAGATGCTGCTCTGACAGCAGAAAGCAAGTGCCTAGGACTGACTGTTCCCATTGACATCACAGTAACACCTCCCCCTCCCTCCCATGTTGTCACCAGTTCTCTGTGTACTCTAGGCAGTGAAGCCCTTTTCCAGCTCCTGCCTTAGCTGCAAAGGAGAAGCAGCTGAGACATTAGCCATGACTGTGCAGACCTCATCTGGACACAGGTCTGGAGGAGTCATGCAGCAAATCTGCTTTTATTTTTTTCGTGCTTACTACTGCTTAGGCTTTCGTATGCCAAATACCATCTTTGGATAGTATAGGTGGTTTGCCACAGCACTGTGCTGTTGAGACATCTGAGGTCTTTTGTATACAAGTTGAACCTCTCTGCAGGGTAGTGGGTGGGCAGATCTTTTTATAGTGATGGTTAAAAAAAGAAGGAGAAGATGTGGGGACACATTTCAAAGAAGCAGATGAGTAGGTAGGAAAAAAAGTGAGGGAGTGATAGCTGTGTGTTGACTTGTAGATCTGGGGACATATGAGTATACTTGCTAGCCCTGGGGCCACCCCCTTGATCTGCAGATGGGCAGAAGCTCATAGTAGGTAGAACAGAAGTGGTAAGAAACCTCTATACATCTTGTGTGCCAGGCAGCAGCGTTGCCAAGGGTCACTGCCTGTGAGGAGTACGTGGGGAAAGATGGGTAAGACAGACGCTTCTAGTATGCATTTACAGGTGGTCTGGGACAGGTTGTGCAAAAGAAAGCAATGATCTGTCCATCCTGTCTCCCCAGAGTTGTCATCTTGAACTCAACCAGGTGAACATATGCTCTGCTGAGAGCTCACAGGTGGTCAGACCCAGGTTTGTCTTGATATGGTGCCTGAATTGCACCATAGGCAGTAGGAGGTGGTAAGTGGAGTTTGTCCAGGTGGTGAAAAGTGTTTGGTTGACAATATCTGAGGTAAGAAGAGAACCCCAGCTCCCATGGCACAGAGTAGAGTTTTGAACAGTTGCTCTTTTGCAGGTGTCTAGTCTGCTTAGTTCTCTCTAAGTCTTCTGCTTAGGGTTAAAAAAAAAAGAACAAGTGTCAATATTTTTGCTTGAGGTATCTGTGGAGGATATTAAGAAGTTTCATTAATTGCTTGGATATCTGGAGAATGCACATGGGGAAAGAACCTGCACTAGACTCCTGGTGTCTTTGACACAGATATTTAATGAGCATACAAGCTGGTTAATCTCAAAGACCTCTACTGCAATCATGCCCATGGTGGTAATAGCCAACCTTTAATTAGTCGCCAGCAACTGGTGAGAGCTGGGAGAGGTAGGACTCTATAAGTGAGATCTTCTCTCTCACTACAGGTTTCTAGAAGGGGAACTGCCGATGCAGGAATACTGGAAGCTGTTTTCAGGTATTCAGAAATGTTGCCTCCATTGAGGGTAATCCTAGGTGTGCAGCACAAATGAGACTTCCAGGGGAAAAGCATCTGCATCCAACATCTCCTCTGCATGAAAAAACTGACATAGAAAGCAGATGCAACTGTGTCTCATGCAAGTGCCACCAATCTGGGATAGTTGCCCCTATTTTGGCATCAGCCTTGTTCTTGAACAAGTTTGCCTGTTTGACACAATGCTTCAAGCTTGTTCAGCAGTGGTGAAATGAGTGGGAGGAGTGCTGATTATGCTGCTGCCTGTGTATTGCACGGTGGCTACCAGAAAGCTTAGAACATGTCCCACTTTTAATGTGCTTGCTAGAGCTGTAGGACAAACAAGGGTTGAGCACGATGTGTGGGTCGAACTGGAGCTGTGTATAAGTAGGTTCAGAAGCTCATGGATAGATGTAGAGGCTGTGTGGTGCAAGTAACCCCGGCCAGTGAAACGTGAGATCTCTGTATTACTTATCCCAGATGTTTGTGACAATGGAAAGAGAGATACTGAGAGAAGAATTAATTCTCCTGCTATGTTAACAGGGAATAGATTCCCAAGCCTCAGTGTGCCTGTTAGATCCGAGTGCAACTCCAGTGCTTGGATCTGTTTCTCATATTATACATTACTTTCCTTTGGGGAATCCCTCTGTCTCTGTATAAGAAACAAAGCTATAACAGCCTTTACTAAATGATCCAAGAGATGTTGTGTTGGAGAGCATCCCTGGAAGTCATTGCTTTGCTCTCAGGCAAGATCACACTTAGCTAGATGATTCCTAGGAGAAATTTCTGTAACTCTTCCTAGTCACCCCCAGCGATGCGGCATCAGCTACAAACAGCGGCTGCAATGTTTGACTCCCCTTACACTTCATTTATTTTTTTTCTCCTGACCTCAACATATCTTTGCTGCAAGTCAAGATTACACTTTCTTGTCCAACTCTTGCTGCATATGGCAAACTTTTCTTTTGGTAACAGACTTTCCTTCATATTGGACAACTCTTTGGAGGCTTCTTTCTTTCTATCAAGGCTTCCCTTTCCCAAACCACTTAATCTTCCTGTTGTGCTCTGCTGGCCTCTGGCTTCTCTGTACTGCTTCTCTGGTATGAGCTTTGTGTCCCTGTCGACCTTGTTGGCAGTTTACATCTAACATTCAATGACACAAGCCTACAAGTGGGGAGACTTGCTCCAAAGACTAGGACCCTGGCTGAATTCTAGCATGTGGTTCTCCTAAAGGATAACAACTCTAGAAGGATTTGGTGACCTCTCTGTACATCCCGGGGAGGAGATTGCTGGCCAAGGCCTGGGGAGTTCTTTTGTGGCATGTTGGCCCTCCCTGCTCCATCTGCTTTCTATTGTGCTTGAAAAGGAAATGGACTGAGCTAAATTATTTTAAAGTGACATTCCCCGCACTGCACTCTAATTCTGTAATTGCCAGTTCCATACAGTTCCCAGTACTAAAATGTTTAAAATAATAGCCTTCAAAAAGAACCAAGGCTTCAAAAGGGCTGTGCACCACCTCTGCTGGAGCTGTAAAATGGGGGCAGAATAATTTCCATACGTAGTGGATTGTGTTTGGTTATTTGGGGTTATAACATAATTTCTTCCCGTGCCAGGAATTTTTCTAAGCCAGAAGTCAATTAAGTTTGTTTTTTTTTTTCCTTTTTGTGAACTCTTTTGAAATGATGCATTAACTGATGTATCAGCTGTAGTTTGGCCTCCAGTTGACTGTTCAAGCTTGCTGGTGCGCATTTTTGACTAGACAAAAGAAACTTCCCCCCCCATCCCAGCCATGGAGCACTCTTTATCTCCATAAAGATAGAAAGTTTAAATAATTTTTCGCTCTCAGTCCTTTGATCTGCTTAATTTCCCACATGCAGTTCTGTAAATGCCTCTGTGACAAAGATAGCAGTGTCATTGTTTGGTCTGACATCCATTAATTACATCTTTGTTGTGACGTAACACCTGGGATGAGAAAGACAGTGCTCAGCCAGCTAACAGTGGGCAGCCACCAAAGATGCATTGGCCAGTGCTGATTTGTACATCACAGCTCAGAAACTGCTGGTTTAGAGACTTCAACATGCAAACTTGTAAGATTAATTGTGTTTTTTACTAAACCGTTACTGGTTTGTGCTGCATTCATTCTGTAACACTATCTCCATTTGCTCCATGCACACCTCATATTTTCCCTCCCCTTGCAATCTCAGTCAGATGTTTTTTAGTATCCAGCAAAAGGAGTGCATGGTTTTCTTGAAATCTATTTCTGAAACAGTTCTGCACTTTTGGCATAATGTATCCACCAACATGACTGACTTTGCTGCATAGAACCAAGTCTACTTCTGGAACTCATCAGATTACTGTAAAAAACTTTAGTATGTATTCCATTAAATGAATATTTTACATGTATATCTTGCCATACCTTTAAACAACACTTCTGTTGGTTTTGACAGAGAGAACTCTGCTTTTTTCTTAAAGTAGAAAATAACTAGAATAAAAATAGTAAGCAATCTTTTCAGCAACGAGCAGTCAGAATTTATGTTCTCAGTACGCACGGCTCTGAAGATGTGATGATTCCATTCAGATGAGCATCAAAAAGATCAAAAGACTTTACTGACATGTAACTGTCACTTTGATCAGAAAACTGTATTGGAAACTTAATGAAAATTAGTGGTTGTTTTTGACAGTCGTGGTTCTTCCTATTTCTAGTTGTGGTGTTGCTACTATGGGAAAATAACCTGACCCTGTTGAGTTCAGCCACTGTGGTTGGGTTTTGCATGAGAGATTAGATCAGACTTCCCTTTTTAAATTTGTTTCCAGTAAATATAGTTGCCTTGAATTTTGGCTCTGTGCAGCTTGTTTCTGAAGTTGGACTTCTAAAAATTTTTGTACTGATTGGAATTTATTTCATTCATTCCAGATTTTCCAGCTTTCTCAATAATTCCTGAAATGGAGGCTATTTTCTACTCTGGGCAGGAGAAATGTTCTGATAGATGAAGCCCTAGACCAAGACTTGGGAAGTTTCAGTAGAGCCGTACAGAAAAAGCTGGCCGTATTTTGTGGGAGAGTTCCATGACTCAAAGTTTGGTTTTGTTGCAACTCCATTATGCTCAACTTTACAGAAATCACAGTGGAGAGTGAAGAAGACATTACCATGGAGGTAGTCTGGGAGGCTGACTGCTGGGGTGGTGGCAGGGAGTGAGTCAGGAATGAACAATGCAGGTCACTCCATGGGAAGTTTTTGGACTGACTCTTTGCATTCTCTCACTCAGGTGATAACTGAAAATTACTTTAGAGTGATTTGTGCCCAGCTAAATAAAAACAGCTGAGGGCAAATCAACCTGCTTTTCTCAGATTAGTTCTGAAGTTATCCAGAAAACTCTTGGTTCAATATATTCTGCAGTCTTTCTTGGACTAAAATCTTAGTTTCTCTGGAAAAAAAAAATTTATTACTTTGCTATTGTGTTGATTTTTTTTATAAATCACTCTAAAAAAACAAACAAAAAACAATCAAACAACCAAACTCAAACAAAAAAACCCAAACCTCGTGCTTAGAAGTTGGGGCATTAGTTTCCTTAAGTCTTTTCTTTGACTTTGTGGTCTAATCCATAGAGCATTACTGTATTACACATGATCAGATGATGATCTCAACTTCTTAAATAATAAAATCTATGAGTTAGTCCTAGTGTGGGACTTTAAATAAATGCCTGCAGATAGGGCATTCCAAAAGCTCTTGTCTTACTCCCTAACCAGCTTCTGCAAAGAGCAGATGTAGTCATATTCAGGGATTAAACTGACTAGATTTATGACAAATTAACTTGTCAAATTTGGAAGCCCAGCTCTGACCTTTACAGGATTTAAAGTGTTTATTACTTGCTAGATTTGAAGCCTCATGGTAACAGCTTCCCATCATTGTAATTTTGCTGCTCCAGAAATAGGGATTGTCTTTAAAGTAGATGGTGAAATACAGGTAAGACTGTTTCTGTGTATCTGTGCCCACTCCTGGAAGTGATGGCAACAGCACTAGTCCTTTTTTTTTTTTTTTTTTTTTTTTTTTGGTGGTTGTTTTGGTTTTTTCCTCTTGTGATTGCAGAGCCATCTGTCTTGCCCAGAGCTTGAGACATCTTCGCCTCCTCTGCAGTATCAGCTTTGCAAGGGAATGCCCGTGGTTTTGGTTGGATTTTGTAGCTTTTTTTTTTTCACTTTCTTTCCAGAAAGTGACCACTTCCAACAGCGGTTGGTGCCAGCTTGCTCAGAAAAAGTAAGTAGGTAGTTAAAGATTAGCTTATGGTCTGAAGGCTGTGGCCTTTTGAAAGACTCTTGTTTTTTAAAGAAAAAACAAACAGAAAAAAAGGGACAAATTGCAGTTGTTTATAGAGTTCTTTTCAGTAAAAGGAGCAGTTGATAATGTAATGACGTGTTTCTTTGGTGATACCTCATTTCCCTTGCAATGAATATATCTAAACTCGTGTTTCCTGAACCCTGGAGAGGAGTCCAGCTCATGGGTCCAAGACTTCTGGGCAGACAGTTTGTCTCCACTGGCCTCGGGAGCATGTTTCTGACAGCCTGTATGTCCCACTGCAGGCTGCTGCCTCCTCCAGGTTCTATGGGCTACCTGGAAAGCCCAGCAGACAGCTTGGATCCTGCCATTCCCAAGCCATATGCACTAGGCCATGTGCAATGTGGGTTGTAATCCCAGCTTTTGCTAAACAAAAGAGAATATAGATGTTCCTGCATTCAGTCTGAGCAGTTGTCAGGCACGCTCCCCGTGGCCTCTGTGAAGCTGCATGACTGCCTGGCCTCCACCATCACTGCAGTTGGGATGAGATGTGGCTTTCCTCCTAGTTCCTAGGTTGCTTTATGCCCTGAAGCTTGAAAGCATAAAGCATTCCAAAGCACTTGGCTTTATAAAATGCTTGTAATTTTGCCTGGTTTTATTACCCATGTGAAGGCTTCCACCAATGAAACTTCATGGATTTCTAGCATAATTATTCTTGATTTCTATCCATGTGAGAAGAGGATCATATTCCAGGACTTTTCAGCCTGAGTGCATTGCATTTTCAACTGGAAGCATCAACATTCTATCCACAGACACTTCCAAACCTAAATTGTTCTGATCTTTGAGCTTCACCAATGCATTTCATTGATATTTTGATCTCTTGGTCTGTTTTAGGATGGAAATGAAAACAGAAATAACAGAATTCTCTCCAGATTGGAAATTCTGTTTTTTGAGCAGGTCTTATGCAGCATGGGATTCTTTCATTGCCTAACTTAACACATATATATGCGTATATACATCTTTCTGTAATGAGCACCCTGAGACCTTGTATAAAATTTCATTACAGTTGAGTGCTCCTTCTAACAGCATTTGGCAATTCACCAACAAATGGAGAAATGTCCAATTTTAATCCATCAGGAATTGTATAGTACTTTGTGGGCAATCTTTTTATTGATCGGCTTTTAAAAAATATCTTGTAAGGAATACAATAAATATGTGAGAAAGAAAACGTGTAATTTACAAGCTACACACAGCTTGCAGTGAACAAAACAAGTAAAGCCATGACACTCAGGTCAGTCTCATGTCCTTGGGATTTTTGCGTGTGTGAATTTGGCACAAGTAGATCTATTATGGCAAAATCAGAGTGTTTTGAGCATGCTGAGCATCCCTTTTAAGCTCCCCCAGGCAGCTGTTTCACACTCCCCTCTTCTCCCTGTATGCCTCCTCTTCATCTCTGATGTTTGGAGCAGTTGCTTTGCTGACCTTCACTGTGCCAACTTGTCTGCCTTGCAGACCTTTCTTTAAACAAAGACTTATCTATCTTTAAACATTTAGTTCAAACCCTTTGCTTCACATTTTGATTTCCAGTCTTCCCCCTCCCACTGCCTCTCTGTCAGGGGACTTTTCAGGACTGTGGCCCATGCTTTTGTGAGGAGCCCTTGGAGTGGCACAGGGAAGGCATCTTTGTGACTAGAAATTCACAGGGGAAAGTGAATTAACTTTGCTTTTCTCCCTCCATCTAATACCAAAATCTTTGTGTTTCTGGATGAAGGTAAAATGAAAATTTCTCTTGTGGTGTTATTTGATTGCATGACAGCTTAAATGTTTCTCTTCCACACAGTTAGTGAGAGTAACGAGCGTCGAGTGCCTCTGGAGATCTTTCTCCTTAGGAAGCCCTGCCTGAAAAGGCTGGCCTAGGTCAGGCTTGTCCCTGAGTGGCTAGAGGTTGACCCTGAACTGGACCTGGACACACCTGACATATGCCAGCCCAATAGCTCAGCTAGTCTTTTGCTATTTTTGTCTTTTCTTTAGGGAGACAGCTTGACTGCTTAACACAGCACTTAATTCTAAGGTCATGATCTGCATGTCTTCAGGTCATAGGGGAATTTTGGCTTGCCAAGTGTTAAACCTTCTGTGTTTATAAGCATTAAACCTTAGCGTGGTTACTGCTTGATGTTCTATGTGTTTTGTTTCAGCTTTGTGAAGACTATGACATATAGCTTGAGGGCACTGCAGACAGTTACTTGAGCTTTGTTTAAGGTATCACAGCTGAAAGCGTTTCATCCTACTAACACAATATGGTAAAGTGGGACACTTCATGCTATGTAAATATAAAACTTGCATGTTATGAGAATGAGATATTTTCTATTTTCTTGCCAAGGGCAACGTACATCTGTTTATTTATTTATTAAGTTGTGTGTGTATGTATGTATGTATGTATGTATGTATTCAATATTGATTTTACCTCATTAAAAATATTTTGCTAGCTTTTGTGTGAATTAGGAAATGGAATCTTAAATTTGTTTTTAAAATAGAAAGCTCATCATGTAACCATTTCTACATGATGTGGGAGTACAGAACTCTTTAGTCACTTACAAAGCATGGTGTGGCTGAGTAGGGATGTCTAGTTGGCTTTTCCAGGTGCTTCAGTGCTGACAGCCTGCAGGCGAATGATGTGGGAAAGACTAACTCTTTTCAGTCTTACCACCTTCTTACTTACTTCTCTGAGAGCTTTGGATCAGCACAAAACTCTTGTCCCACTGAGCATCTGCTGACCTCAGTGATCTGCTGAAGTCAATCAACCTCTGCTGACCTCAGTAGTTTCCCTAAGAACTGTCATGTATATGGAGGCTTTCCTGTCCTTAAGAACTATATTTTAATGGCCTGTCTCAAAACTCACTGAGTCAGTGACGAGCCTTTAACTGATCTAAATAGGCTTTAAATTGAGTCTTACTGCAGAATTTGCTACTGGAGTACAACATCCTGGCATGTTTTAAGCAGAAGTGCCTTTCTCATTCTGGACAAAGAGGATAAAGCTGCATGTGTGGGGGACAGGTGATTGGTTCCTGATGTGACTCCAGGGAAGTACTTGTATGTAAAAGGACATGAACGTCTTCTGCTAGCATTGAGGACTGTTTAAAAGACCAGCTGGCAGATTTTTAATCCAGTTACAAAAATGTGTGCAAATCTCATTTCAAGGTAAGTAGGAAAAACCCACATGCTGAGCGATTAAATGCTCTATCCAAAGCATTGTAATAAAAAAAAAAAAAAAAGAAAGAAGAAAAATACCTAACTACCAGAGAACCATGCAAATATACCAGGTCTTGTAAGTTTTGTTTGCATGCCTGCTTACACACTGTAAATTTGCAGGTGATATTTCTGTTTGATTCATTCAGTTCTCCAGATCTTCTTGTCTACGTGGAGTATGTGGAGCTGCTACTTTACCTAAGAGAGGTTCTTACACACACACTTGGATGGAGTCTCGCCATAAAAAGCAGCTAGTTTTTGCCTTGTATGTATTGGTTAAGGGACAAGACCTATATAACAAGGTACTTTCTAATTTCGTTATTATGGAGCAATTGCTGGCATGTTACAATGTGTTAATAGAGGAAGCCAAATTCTGATCTCATTCTTAATATGCAACCTTTATAGAATATAAGAGGCTCAGCTGAATGTAAATGAGAGCAGTTTACTTCATTCTTTAGAAATTTAAATGTCTATTTATAGGAAAAAAATGGTGAAAGAGTCCTCAACAGATCCTCAATCATTGATGTGGATGAAGGTAGGACCAATTACATCTGCATCATTCCTGTAGGTTGTTCACTTAAAATGTACTAGAAAATAATCTGGTATGGAAAGCTCCACTCCTTCCCCAGATGATATACTTCAATGCATCACAGTTAAGTTTTCCTTATGTTAAATTCAAGTATTTTCTGTTACTTTCTTAATCCAATTCTATTTTGTCCTATCTACCATGCAATACTGGACTACTAATCTGGTTTTTATTTTGCTAAGGTTATTTTACTGTGTTTTCTACCTGGATATGTTCACAGACAGCACAACTGTAATTTAATTAAGGTGCTACGGGGCAACAAGAATAGAAACCGTTGCATCTACTAACAACAATCATATCTCTGCTTATCTGTGCAACAGAAAAGCAATTCAATTAAATGCCTCTGCTCAGTCAAGTTGGTTTGCAGACTGAGTTTGCCATTCTTGTTAATGGAGCCAATTTTGTTTATTTTTGGGGATTCCAGAAATTAATGTAGCCACTTTTCAATAATGGCTATTGTCAGAAGCATAGTAATGTTGAATGGTTTCTCCTGGATTGTTGCAAAGATTTCTATTCCTGAAGAGATAGCAATTGAAAGGCAGGAGTATGTGCATTTATGAATGGTGATGGGCATGTATGGTGTTGATAAAAGCAGAGAGGACAGAGAAGCTTTTAAGAGACCAGCCAGCCAACAGAGAGAAGGGAATTGTTCAAGGTAGGGCACCAAGGACTTGGCAAAGGAGATTAAAACTTTGTCCCTGTAAAAGAAACTTTCTAAAAACGCCTCACTCTTGGCTCCGCTCCACTGACATTAGTAGAGCTGGAAGACATGGGAATAGCCTAAAGGATTCAAAGATTGAGTGGGAGTTCTTTGCTGTGCCATACTGGTAAAGCTGCAGAAGTGCTTGCAGCAGTGGGAAATCCTTAGCAAATATCCCTGTTGTGGATAGTGCCCCGTGGAGACATCAGGAGTTAAATCTGCAGGAAATAAAAAGTGGGGGATGGAGTGCGAGAGAGGCAGTACAGACCGTTCCTAATAGGAGTAAAACTACATAGCTCAGAATACAATATACAGAATACAATTTTAAAAGATGCTTTGAATGAACAATAACCTTTAAAATCTTTAGTGTGTGTTCTCTGAGCTGTTTAATGTTCTGATTGTTAAGGCAATTAGCTTTTAAAAATAGTTATTTTTCTGGATTTTAATTACATGCTGCATTTTGCCTTTGTTATTAGATGGGGTCAGCAAGGTTACTGAAGTAATTATTGCGCTCTGCTTGGCACTGGTTAAAACATAACTGGAGTAACTGCATTCAATTCTGTGAAAAAACATGGACAAATTGAAGAATTTAGAGGAGTGGAAGAAAGATGGTAAGAAGTTTGGCATTCAGATCTAAGAGGAAAGGTTAAGATAACTTGGCACCTTTAGCCTAAAGGCAAGAGGAGAGTGCGTGGAACATAATAACAGGAGACATAAAGGGATGTTAGAAAGAGAACAAGGATCAATTATTCTCGTTAGTCAACAGGGATGGGACAAATAATAATTGGCTGAAGCAGAAGGGAAGTTTAAGGTTAAATATTAGGCAAAACTGTAGAAGAACTGTTCAGAACTTGGACAAGCTGCCAAGAGCCGTTGGACAATCACTGTCATTGGAGTTATTCAAGGCCAGACACCCATCTACAGGAACAGTTATAGAATAATTAAATCAATCCTGCCCCAGGCAGAGGGGTGGGCAAGGGGTCCTTCTGGCTTCGGTGACAAAGATTTTGATATGGATCTACTTTTTCAGGATTCACAACCATTCTCTATTTTGTAAACCGTTGAGTCTGCTTCAGCCTTTGCTAAAATCAGTGAGGAGAATGGCAGTTTAGGGCTGCTCTTTTTAGGATCAAAACACATGTGACATATGAAATAATCCCCTGATCTGTGGTCATGCATTCCTTTTTACAGCTTCATAGAATCAGACTTCCTCTCCTCTGTGTGTTTCTGCTTTGTCCCTTTGAAAATATGAGCTCTAGGAGAATAAAGTAGTAACCAAAACAGAGTAGAATGGTTCTGTACTTCTTCATTGCTATTCAGTACTTTATGGCAGTCCTTAGAAGTTGAATTGTAGTTAATGTCTGTGTTTTATTGGCGATATGCTCCTAATCTTCCCTACTACTTATATGGAAGAAACTGATTACATAGCGTGCAAACTCTGCCTCTCTTGATATCAGCTGACCTCTTCCCATGGATTCCTAGAGATGCTGAAAACAAAGCAAATCAGGAGTAACTAAAAATTGCTCTGGTACAGAACCGTTACCAGGTGGATTTGGGTCAAAAACTGGCCTGGTCAGGTTCTGCTTCCAACTTCATGGTGAACGTCAAGAAATCACTCCAAATATTGGTTGCTGTGCTCTCAAGCTGAACAGATTATTTTTAGAAGTATATCACACTGTTTTTGGCACATTTGAGATTAGAATCTGGCTACCTGATGGATGAAAATGAGATGGCTTACATGTGCTCTGAGAGGCACTGCAGAGTGATATAAAGGACAGTGAGCTAAACTGTATTGCTAGTAGTGGTCTTAAAGTAAATATATATGTACTCAAAAAGCATGAGCCTGGCCTGTTTGTTTCCCCCTTTTAATGTCAATGATAAAAAGTAGTCTTAATGTTTAGTGAGGTCACAAATGCAATGCAAGCAACCATTCTTCTGCCAGCTGGGAGGCAGAGGCACAGTACAACACTGCTCGTGTCAAAAAAGGAAAATCAAGAAAAAGAGTACTAGTGACAGATATTTTAAATGCCCAGAACAATGGTGAAGTCATACAAAATCCTTAACTTTGTTAAGCCTGCAAAGACTGAGCAATCCCTAGAGTCTGGGATGCCATATCTGGCTGTGCTACAATCCCCTCCAGCCAGTAACATTACCTCAGAGATATAGGAATATGTCTGCCATGGAGATTCCTTTCATAGGAAATGGTCAGTGGCAGATGCCATTGCAATATGGTGCTCAGCCCCCCACACAAACTAAACAGTCCCATGACTATAATCATGAGATGCTTTCAATAAGCTCCATCACTCTTTTTTGACTCCTCAATCCTATCTCTCTTTACAACAAAAACAAAAGGTTCTGGGGTGCTTTGAGGGAGATGGCATGGGAGGGCTTCTTGTGACTTGGCAGCCCTAGGAAGATTGAGTTGCAAAAAGTGCCCCCTGTGGAAGGTCTGTGTACCGCCTATTTACTTCTGTTCAGGGACACCCACCTTGCTGTTGATGGTGACCTTGGTACCCCCAGGGGATCCAGGAGGAATAATGACTCTTTCATTTCCAGGCTTCACTCTCCCTCACTTTGAGTATGTTCTGATCACCTTCTGCAAAGTGTGGAAAGAGGAGATATTTAACCTGGGCATGTGTTTTTGGCTCTTGTGGAGTCAAAAGAGACTATTTCATAGCATTATATCTGTTTTTTTTTTTTCCCCCCCTAAAATCAGATTGTACTTTTGATAAATAACCAATATTTAACATACATTAAAAACAAGCAAGCAATAGTCATTGAAATTAGTTGTCCTTGGCAAATACTGTTGGTGCATATATGTCTAATAGGTCATGTATCTAAGTAGAAGGGAATGAATCTTTTCTTCTGTAATGTCTGTTTATGAGCCTACGTGCAAAACTTCATCCAATGGTTTTTGGAACTTAAACCTTTCCTTTCTTGGCTTAGTTCTTCAGGGTCTGCTAACTCATATTTTACTGCCCTCTCATCCTGGACTAATTCACATGTGAATGTGAGGGGAAAGAGTACCTTCATCACCCCTTCAGTGCTGAATTGGAGCAGTCTGGAGTGCCAAGAAGCTAGACATTTCTACCTACAAAAGTGTCTGAAGTATCAGCGTAGAGGGCAATGCGATTTTGACAACACTGGTGTTTAATAAATCAAAGCTTCTTGGTGTGGTTGTGCTTTATCTGCTTGTGGGTCTTCTTGCCTGCTAGCACCACTCTGTAACCTCAGGCACCCTCAAGACCCAACCCCCTCACTGAGGAACTTGTGACATAACAGTATTAATGCTCTGCCCTCTCTGGCTTGTTCTGTGATGGAGGTCTTCTAAACAGGATTCTTGCTACAAAGTTGAAAGAGTAGAGGAAGAAAATCCAGCATGACTTTGGGGTAGTGCGAACAAGTCATAGGAAACTCACTCTAGAGATATCTCCAGAGACTAGTCAAGACAAAAGTTACAGCACAAGCATTTGGAAAGGGGCCACTGCAAACAATTTGTCCTCATTCCAGTTGAGCAACTGTAAGCAGGGACATTTTCAACACAGGCCATTTAGGGACAGAAGGAAAGATTGGATGGCACTAAAAGAAACTACACAAATACATGGTGATAGGATGACTCGGCCACCCGCCACACATACTCTGCTGCTTCATTGTTCTTTCTCCTATCATCCCGACATCTGAAAAGGTCCCACCCTGGCACAGCAACACCACACACCAGAAACTGCCGTAAATTAATTCCAGGTGACAAAATCACCTTCCTCAGCTGGCCTTTGTTTGGCAGGGAAGGAGAACAGGGGTTGTATGTAGGGCAGGAGCTGAGGACAATGGGATGGAAAAGGATTTTGCTTGTCAGAGAGCAATACAGCAAACACAGGAAGGAAAGATGCTTTGCTGTGCTGTGGCATATTTTGCTCTGTGGGTCTGGGGTTTAAAGGGCTGCAGTCATCCTGCTTTTTGAGGAAATGCTTGGATTGGGTTATTCCAATTTCTTAATCCTTCTCTTCCCTTCGATTTACAAGATGTTCTTGCTTTGCTATTTTCCCCAGTGTGCCAAAGGCACCATACCTTTCTGTGGAAAGTTACTTCCACTCTCACTGATTTTGTATTCATGTTGCATAAATAAGAACAAGACCTCCCTCCAGCACCTTGGCATGAGGTGGGGAGTTGGATGGGACGAGACTGCATGATAGAAATATTATTTATGCAAGGTTTGAATGTCTGCAGTTCCAGCTCTAGACAGCCATTGTCCACAGATATTTTAAAACTGCTTTTTTATTTTTCTTCCTCTTCTGAGCACCACATCACAATGCAGTTTCATTCAGTGAAGAGCTGGCATTCAGGGGCTGGATGGTTTAGCTGGCCTGCTTTGGGATGGGGTGCCTTTCATCTGTAGGTCACTGCTTTGAATTCTGCCCACATTGTTGGCAACCATGAGCCCTTCTCTTCTGATGGCAGCACAGCAGCATATGCAAAATTGCTAGGAAGTCTCCGATCCTAGACACCATGTCTAGATCATAAAAGCTACCGTAACAATTGAGTCTAAATGGTAGCCTTCTTGGCAGCTGAAGCAGAGGCCAAGCAATAAAAGGGCTATGGAGAATGGACTACTGTCTAGCATCTATAAGCTAATAGTGAGGAACACTGGTGAGGGAGTGTGAGAAAGTATGCACAGCCCATGAAGCCTCTTTTGGTTGAAGAAAGAGGATTTCAGTCTCCTAGGCTGAAAGGCCAACACCTTTCAATAGCAGAAGAATCATTTACAAATGTGAGAACAAATCCATTGTTAGTCCTCGTGCCTTTAACAATGCTGCTTCCTGTTGGCACCTTCTGCTTACTAATAACATGGTCCCATGATTTGTATCTTCATAGTGCTGCACGAGCACTAACTAATTAATCCTTTCTCACCCCTCTGTGGCAAGTATTTTTAAAATTTTGATAGTCTGTAGTGGAACTATCTTAAAACTGTGGCAGGTATGTTTATCCAGGCTACATCATACTGACTTGACAGCCTATACAAATCTTAGGATTTCTGCATTTGATACAACTATTCCAGCTCAGGTAAGCTACACCTAGTTACACATTTTGCTGAATTGAGGTCGTAATTAAAATAAATGAAAAGTAATTTTTGGAAAAAAAATCTCAGCAGGGCAGGATTTTGGTATACTGATACAAAACAAACAAACAACCTCTCCTCTCCACCTCCCAAACAAATCAACCCCCCTTCATGGGAATAATCTCTGGCTGTCTGACCTTATTTATTCAGATGCTGACATGAATCATCATCTGAGCAAGTATTCCCTCCTACACCTGCAGTACTTGGGGTTATAGTTCTCGGTTTTCTGCAGCAATAAGAGCTCAGTGTTACTTGGAGCCGTCTCCATCTGGCAGGCCATGAGTCCACAAAAGCACAGAGGTCTTTCTGTAAAAATGGAGACAGCCCAGATTGCTTTCTCTTTACACAACATCTCAAGAGAACTCAGAACTTCTCTCTTTTGCATTTATAGTCAAGTGTGCAGTCTCTTTCCCTTCTATCTACTTTTTGTGTGATGACCTCTTCTTGGGGTAAAGAACTGCGTGGGTGAGTTTGGGGGGAGGGGTTGTTCTTCTTGGGAAAGCCAAATTGCAGAATGCAGCACATCTTGAGCTTGGCAGCCTTTCACGCTTCCCCAAGAGGCAGCTGAAGGGCCTAAGCAGGGGTAAGACGTTATCAGCTCACTTCTAGCATGCCAGAGCATATCCTTACACACAGATAGTGACACACTGTGTGCACCACAGATGACCTTCATAGACCAAAAGAGATCCTTCAGTGGCGGCTGAGGGAATATCTCATATCATCTGCATGCAGTTAGAAGGCCGAGTACCTAACAAATGAGTAGTTTTACAGTGTTAGCCATAAAGTGTGTACAAAAGTGAAGGCAGAAGTTAAACATTGTGTTATCTGCCAGTCATTGTTTGGAGGGAATATCCCAAGAGCGTGGTTGAGCATTGCTGTTGTAAAGTTCTATGCATTGCTGTTGGAATGGGGTCATTTGTCACCATCTGGGATTATACCACTAGCACTATATGAGCATATTCAGAGTCTTATGCAGATCCAGGTTTCAGCCATATGGAAAAAGTATAGTGTAGTGAGAAATGTAATCTTTTAATAGAATCCAGTGCACCCTCCAGAATATTTTCCTTTGTTTTATTTCTTTGCACTGAAGGCTTAATAACCACTGATGTAGCATTTAAATTGGAAGAGATGTGACATCTAGATAAGCTGGGAGATCAGCCGATAGCAACTGCCTTCTGATAGGAAAACCCCTTGCTGTTTCAGTGGAAAACCCACCAGGTTTACTAGAGGCAGAGTAAAGGTATGGCACAGCTGTGTTATGCGTTATCTTCTTCTGACTTTTGTTTCTGTAGACACCCAGAAGGGCTCCTTTGTCCAAAACCAAATATTCTTGAGTAATTTTCACTCTGGAAAACTGTCTGTGCACTCAATTCTTTCCTGTATTGTTCTATCAGACAAAGGAGAGGTTTGTACCCAGGTGGGTTGTCAAGTAGCAATTCAGTTGGATTTGATTGGGTAGATGTCTCTCTGTCTAATATTTTTTGTAGAGAAGTTCAAACTAAACAAGTATCAGCAAAATTTTTTAGAATACTAAGGTTTGGTTGGTTTTTTTTGTTTCTTGTTTTTTGTTTTTTAAATAACCAAATTACAGCTGCCTTAGCTAGTTTTGTGTCTCACCTTATGAAATCCTTTCAAGTAAACTCATTGGGAGGGTGTATGGATCGTGTGGTACATGATGTCTCTGTGAATCAGGCTAGCAGCAGATAGGCTTTTCACAGAGTAAAATGGATAAATCAGTGGCAGTGACATAGGAAAGTCTGTAGGAAAAAAACACGTAGAGTTTTTTGTAAGTCAGAGTAAAAAAACCCTGAATTGTGTTGCTTGCTTAGTTTCTTTTCTACTGATGCAAAAAAAAGGAAACGATGCAGAAGATCACTTCAAAGAAGATTCCTGTTTTATTGGCCCGTCCTGGTGAGTAGCCAGAAGTGAGGCAGAATAAACAAATGGGAATGGGTGCAGCACATGGTAGACATCACTGACCTGTCTTTCTTGGTTTGTATGAGACAAAGCAGTGTAACCATGATGTAGTGCTTCTTCATCTCTCGATTACTTGACAGAACAATAACAGCAAAAAGAAACAAAGTGATAAAATAAACAATTCTTTTAATGCTTTTATAATCTATTTATTTTCTTTCAAGCACAGCCTGTTCAGTAGCAATAAGGGGAGGTGTAGTATGTCAAAAATCATTCAGTTTACTGAGCTTGAAGAGAGAAATACTTTGAGCATGTGGAAACAGGCATTCAAATAACTTAGCAAAAACCAAGCCCTTAGTCCCTCTGTGAATTTGATATGCTAAAAATAGCTGTGTGACATGCTGATTGTGGCTGGTCAAAGCCAGCAAGGAATGGCTTGGGCCATTGCTGCCAAGAGGACGGGTTGATGTAGACCACAACTGGCTTATTCCAAAAAGCAAATAACCCTGAGGGTCTGATCTGCAAAAGTGCTGAAGTAAATGGCAGTTGTGGTTGTTCAGCACTTGCATAGATCAGGCTGCTCTGTCCTCATTAGCCATGCTGCTGCTAACTCCTGTAAACTTGGCAGTTCCTTTTCATACCGGTAAGTTATTGTGCAGGAGTATCCCAACACCTGGGCTCTGCTGATGCCTTACCACCACTCAGCTGAGTTTCAGTCCTAGTCCTCGTTCAGAAACTGCTCCAGCTGCTCTGAGAAAAAGAAGTATCTTAAAGCTTCTGCACTGGAATGGGGGCAGAAGGGCCCCTCCGCCTTGGCAAATCTCATAGTTCCTCTCAGAAAGAAAGCTCCTGAATACTTTCACAGCACTGATATTAATTTTTGGTAGCCTAACATCTGTGGATCCCTAATTGTACTAATCCTGCCTGTGGCTAGCTCAGGCAGGCTGGCTGATGCATTTGCAGAAAGATGGAACTAACATGTGCAAGATCAGGAAAAAAGCCAAACCCTCAACAGACTGATTGAAGTAAAATGAGCAGGTTTCTGGGATTTGGACATGTCATGTCTGCCATCTAGTTACTAGTCAGGACATGTTCCGTGTAGAAAGAGTAAATAATCCAGTACCACATAAAAGGGGAATAAATTTACTGGGATGTCCTAGGTTAACTTCAGACAAATGAGAGAAAAACTTTCAATGGTATTTTAATTGATGTGCTTGGATAATAATGAAAATAAAAAATATGCAAATTCCTAAACTTACTTTATCTGGCTGTAAAAATAATTGTATATACTAAACTAACAGGGAGAGATACAAATGGTGAAGTGTTATGGCAATAAGGGAGTTGAAAGATCTGGGTCCCACTCTCAGATACAATGAGGTTGTTAGCATGAGGTCCTCTTGGCATGAGATGTGATCTGGTAAAAGTTTGACCAGTGAAGTGGAAGCCAGGACATCATAAGTTCTGTGCTGTTTTGTTCTGTGATTGATTGGGTAAGGCACAAGTTGGCACAAAGAACCACTTTCAGTCTCAGTTTACCCATCTGTAAAAGGAGATGTATATCACAATGATGTTATTGTAGTGTATTTAGAGATTCTCAGGTGCAAGGTATTATAAAAAAATGCAAAGAATTTTGTTTCTCATCTGAAGTACTGTATGACATTTTCAATATTTGAAATCTTGTATTTCATCTGCACCTTTAGCTGCGAAAAATATTTTGCCCTTATATGAATACGTTTTATCTGAAAAATCTTGTTCTCTTTGCTTTCTAACAAAGTTTTCTGTGGTGTGGTTCAGCATTCAAAAATAGGGTTGCAGATCTGTTGAGCACTGATTTAGTTTAAAACTTCGATGTAGTTAAAATCTTCAATTTAGTTAATTGTTCTGAGCCAGGTAAGATGCTGATTTGCAAAGCATTATAAAATAGCTAAAATACTGCTTAAAAATGTAATACTGGTGAGTGGTTTATTCACAATACAAAAGCATCCTTAACTTTACAAGCCAGAGTTTGTTACAAAGAAGGCTAACTTTTTGCACAGGAATTATTAATCTCAGTTTTAACTTTTTCTATGTATAGCTACAGAAATACCACTGGTTTTGATGTATGAGTTAAGGGTCTTCTACTGAACATGCTACTGATTTAGAGATACTGTGGCTATCTCAACAAGTTAAGATATTGAGTTTGTGTAAAAAGATATAAAAGTGCTGCATGATGACGCTGTTAACGTCTCTGAGCTCAGAAGGAAACAGGCTAGGTCATGGCTCTATTAGCTTCGGTCTGGCTCAAGATCGGTTTTCAGTTCCTGGTGTTAGATCAATGCTCCTTGATTTCCTGACAGATGATGTCCTGGAGGGGACTCTGTACACTCACCTGTAGCCTTGCCATTACAAGGGACTGTGCAAGCCTCTCTGGACATCCATGGTGACCCCTGGCTGTGCCCTGTAACCGGGGGCAGGAGCCTAGTGGACAATACAGAGGTTATGTCAGGGCAGTGGACATGCTGAGCGTTCCACTGTATTCTAATGGGGAACGGGATGTACCCAGGAAGAAGTGGAGCTGATAGTGAGTGGAGAAATGTGCATTTTCGCTGATGGTTAAGTAATATGTATGAGTAACCTGCTGTAACACACTAAAGAAAATGTTGTCTGAATACCCTGCACCAAATATGGGGAGTTAGGAGCTGATGCCAGAATCAGCCAATGCCTCTCTCCCGAGGGCAGCTGTGTTTGTCAGGGAAACAGGACAAGTGTCAAAAAGACACCATATCTCCAGGATATTCACTGAAACCCACGTGTCAGCAACATGGTCAGGAAAACTGGCTCGCAGCAGCCCTGTACCTTGGCCTGGGAATGAACGAGGTGACTTGGCATCACAGTAGAATTCCCTGATCTTCCCTGTGAATTTCTTTGGGGTAGCTTCATATACACTATTCGTTTCTGATCCCAACCCCTCAGCTTTTTTTGCCCAAGCAAATCTGCAGCAGGGTATGTGACATAAGGGCTGTTGCAGTCCCTGCCAGAGCTGGGCTCTCTGCAAGTGCAACTGATTGAAGCTGCCCTTGTCTCAGATGGATAGGGCTGGGGGCAGGTGACACATTCTTCTCTTTCACTGCTTGGGGAGGTCCTTTTCAGGCCTATTTCTCCTCTCACTAATTTTAATGTTATATAATTTAATTACTGTAGTGAAGTTGCCCCCTGATTTATGTCAGTGTGAGTGAACAGAGTATCAGCCCTTGAGGCTTTTACTGAAATATGATGTTACACTATTTCTGGACATCATCATGTGCTCATTGTGCAACAGATAAGAATAATGCTTGGTAAGTCATTAGTACTTCAGTTCAATTTGTGCTAAAATCATCAGCTACATCCCATTTAGTTTCTAAAGCCTCCTCATTATTGCTGCAAACATCAGACCCATGACCTGCTTTCCACTCTGTGAGAGAAGGATAAGTGAATTTAAAGCAATCTCTGCATTACAAAAAGCTTACTGCTGCTCCCTTGAAATCAGGTGATGCCTTATCATTGAATTCAGTGAAAGGTAGGATCAGGTCCAAATTTCAAACACTTAATTTTCCAGCAGAGGAGAGTCAGTCTTAAACTGCTGCACTTCTTTGGCAAATAATGAATGGGACCTCATTATCTCCGTTAGGACGTGACTTTACAGACAATTACATGCTGAAAGTATGCCACTGATAGACTGGCTCTGTCCTGAACTGTGAAACTTGCTCAGAGAATCAGAGACTGCTAACTTTCAAGACACTTCATTCATTCTCATATCATGAATGGTTTTGTCAATGAATGAGACTACTGACCTTGATGATCTACTATCAGGTTTTCCGTTACTGGGTAGCAAGCAGACAGAGATGCTATGACCACTACATATTATTCCTGCATTTGCAGATGAAAAATAATCCTCACTAGCATTTACATTAGTATCTTTTAAGATACTAATGTGAGACTTCTCATTTACAAAGAGTTTAATGTCTCCTGTGAAAATAATATACATTATCAAAGGAGTTGCTCCCTAAATTTTATGCATAAAATGTTGGTCTGACTTCCTGAATATATATTTTCTAAACCTCTATAAAGCAAGAAATTATGAAATACACTTGATTAACTTTATCGTTATTGCATGTTGAAAGTGAAATACAAACAGCACAGGAATAGAAATGGTTTGACCGCGGTGGATTTTTTTTTGCTCTGGCTATTTTTGCTCCGGCTACATATTCTCTGAACTCTACTTTTTAGAGGTATTATATGGGGCTAAAATCAGTAGCCCATATGTGCTTCTCAATGGTATTTATGACGGAGGCTACATAGAAAGCTTGTTGAAAGTACGTAAGAGACTTAATGATTTATGGATATACTCCTACAAAACTTTTCTGAGTCAGACGAATACTGTTATTGCTGTTCTGCAGATGGATAAACTGGGAGGAGACTGAAAGCTTAAGTAGCACGCACAAGAT
This sequence comes from Eubucco bourcierii, assembly GCA_013396675.1. Lineage (NCBI taxonomy): Eukaryota > Metazoa > Chordata > Aves > Piciformes > Ramphastidae > Eubucco > Eubucco bourcierii. The sequence goes on along the minus strand of VWZE01025999.1, from coordinate 6,117 downwards.
CACCCAGTAAGTCTAGGGAAAATAGGCTGGAACCAGAACGTTTCATTTCTATTTTCATGTTCTGTAAGTGTTAGATCATCTTTCTCCCATGATTAGCTGCTATTCTGGCATGAACTCAGAACCATTATTATAGAGCTATTTTTCATACAATGGGATGAGACTGCCATGGCTTTAATTACAAGCATGTGTTCACTCTTTTATGGCATTGTGATTGTTATGTAAGGTGATGTGTAAAATTAATGAATTTTAAATTAGGAGTTTACATTACAAACCCTTTGGGGTAGGGAAAATGTTCTTCCTCTTTGTCCACACAACACTTATTAACTTGGAGTCCTAGTTAATGACTGGATCTTGGAACTGGTACACCAACGCAAGGCTAAAAGTAATTATCGGATCTTAAAAATTCAAAATAGAAGAGGTTTTAAATAAATCATGACTTATTTATTTACCCCGCCTTCAGAAATTTGCAGAAGAGACTCCCTTGCTTACTTCTGTGCAACCATGCTTTTTCACAGATTTTACAACTGATGGGATACATGCTTTAAACTTCAGTTTTGGAGTAGGGGCAAACTAAACACATGCCGTACGGTTTGTGCCCCCAGATTTTGTGTTCTCGGAGGACAACGTGATGATTTCAGAAATGGTTAATGAGGGTACATTTATAGCTTCTTTTGAAAGAAAAGAAAGGTAGCCAATGTTTATGACTAATAACTATTATTTAAAGTACAATCTGCGATGCTCCTTGTAAAATTTCAACCAGGGTTTTGGTATGAATTAATGCCCAAGAAAAGGATATCTATATTGGGAATCAGCGGCTCTTACACAATCTTTGTGATGATTTGGAACCACTTGAAAACAAGGAGATGATGATATAATACATTCTTTGGATTTGGAGATGTTCCTCTTATTCCTGCTTTGAATTAAGAGAATATATTGGTGGTTTAGTTAAATGTGTCTTAGTCAAAATTATATGTCTTTCTTTATTGCGTAATTGAAACCAGATCGGTCTCTTACTGTAAGAAAAAGAAATACAGGTGTGGAGAACTTTCCCATGTGAGCTCATTTCTATACTGCAGTGGGTTTCAAATTGTGGTCTGTAGACCACCAAAGACCTGGGAGTGTTTGCTGGAGGTCTGTGAAGGAGCTGGCGGGTCAGATTGCATAGACTTTAAAAAAAAAGATAAAAAAAATTCCCCTAACATTTTAATGATGTTACAAGTAGCTAAAAAAGCATTAAATATTTCCCAGCTAGTACTTTTAAATGTTAACAGTTGTGCTTGCCTCAGGGCTGTTATTCAGCCACCAAAACCAGGAGGTGGCCTGTGTGATCAGAAGGAAGGGATGAGTCTCAATGGCAAAATTTGTGAAGATGCTGTCTGTAATTTGAAACTGTTTAGGAATCATTAGTTTGCGTCACGCTTTAAAGTCTGCTGGTAAATACAACCATTTGACTTTGCTAAGCAACTGAGGTGTGTTTATATTATTGTGAGAATGAATTGTAACATTTTTTCTGGTACGGTACTGTCAATATACAAGCTATTCAGAGGGCTTGCTGCTGGTAACATGACCTACAATAGCTAATGTTGAATAACTAAATAATAATTAATATAGGATCTATTGTTTCATCAATTGATAAAATACTGAGTTTTATAATTTTTAAGTTGGAAAACCTTCTAAAGGGTACAAGATGACAAGTGCTAGTTGTAGCTCTATAATATATGACATGCATTTGATTAATAATTGTAAGCACATGATGAGTCAAAAGGCTAGGCTGCATTTTGCTCCCATGAAACTCCATTCAGTGTGTGCCTTAAGAGGCAGAGAACCCAAAATCAAATTTTGCCACCTGTATGTGTGGCATTTCTAGAGCTGGTCTTCAGAAAAGTCTTTGCTGTTGAAGGCACTGTTTTCCCACTAAATCTGAGGCTGACAACTGTTTCAGTCCTGTTTTCTTTCTGAGGCAGAGAGCTGGCCACAGGAGGAGAAACATGGGTTATCAAAATAATTTTTTGCTAAGGAATATGCTTATACATTACAGATTTCACAATGCTACTTATATAGAGTTCATGATAGTAATTGTCTGTCTGTTATAACTGGGACAACTACAAGGATTTGTCACCGAAATTCTTGAGGCGGGAATAATCTTCGGCCATTTTTAAAGTGACGCAATGCAAAATTACAAAGGAAAATAAAATGTACTTAAACCCTGGGCAAACAGATAGCTACAACTTGGAAAGCCCACTGGTGTAAAAAAAAAATCTTATCACTCATAGTAGATCAATTATCAACTGCTGCAAGAATTAGCAAGAACCATTACTCGGGAATCAATAGAAAAGCTATCTGTTTTCTCAGTCTCGCAATTTAAAATTTTCAGGGTGGGAAGCACTTAGCACCATGAATAAACTGTGAAATGTATCTTTAAAATAAAGTTTTTAATTAGAAGTGGCAGTTCTGAATCTGCTGTTGGCAGGAGCAAACCTACTGCAAAAGAGCCTGATGCAATAGACTGTAAAGTGTGTTTGTTCACTGCTTTAGCTTTTAACAATTAAAAAAAACCAAAACAATCAACCGAAAGTTGTGTTTCAACATCAGTATCAGATTATTTTTTTCTCTGTGGTAAAGCAGTTTCAACTGTTATTTCTTACAGTAGGCGCCAAATACAGCTGGCTTCCTGAAGGGTGAAACTTGTTTTACAGGGAATAATACAAACAAACAAACAAAACTAACAAACAACAACCCCAAAAAACCAACAAACAACAACCCCAAAAACCAACAAAACCAAACTAATCAAAAACCCCACAAACAGAAAAAACGGGGAGAAAGAAGAGAAAAACCCACCTGTTATAATAGACTCAGTAATCTAAGGACCATTTCCAATCTGCTGCTGGGCTGTTGATGTGGGTAATCTTTCATCAATTGTGGCCTCATTCAAGCACTCAATGAAGCACATGCTGAACCTTTGCTTAAATTGCATTGTCTTTGTTGGGATTTAAGTATGTGCTTAAAGCCGAATATCTGCATTTTAAATAGGAATTTTATTTGAAACCTGCTTGGCAGAAATTGCCGTTTATTTTCAAATAAGCTCAACCATGTGTTCCTAAGAATGAGACGTGGTGCTAGTGCTTTTAAAAATCCCATCCCAGGAGGTGGATTTGTTGTTTTTACAAACATTCATGAGGGGAGAAATAAAAGCTTACATTAAGGGCAAAAAGGTTAGGTGAATAAAAGATCAAAGTGTGCCATGCCACCTGTCTCCACTCACTTTTCCAAGAGGCATGAGTTCATCTCCACCTCCCTTCTGCCTATGATTTAGGGGCCTTGGTGGCTTCTGCATTCCTCTTCTCTTTTCACATTGCTCTAACTGCACTGTCATTTAGAGAAATCAATTTTTTTCTACAGTCCAAGACCAGTAACCCTTGTCACTGACCTCACCAGCCATGTGCTTAGTGTGACCATGACTCATAGTAGTGATGAGAAATACTGATTCTCTCTAATTTGGCCTTCCCAATGAAGGGGTGGGGGCAGGGCTGTGGTGTGGGTTGGGGGCAAAAAGGGGAAGAGGGAGATTCTAATGCTTGCTGGAAGTGTTGTGTCAGTTCTGATTATTTGGTATAGCACACGAATTCTTAGGCTGGGTTGACATTCCCAGCACACCCTTTGTAGTCTAATTGAGGAATTGCATTTCTGTCAGTCAAACACTCAAGTGGAAATGCAAGAACGTGAAAAACAACAGGAGCAGGCTAGTACTGAGTCAAAGCCGATAAAGCCAAATTGCTTTGTTAGAATGAAATACGGGAGCAAGCAGATGAGAAGCAAGTTGGTCAGAAACTCATTGCTGCCACTGATGACTCTGGCTGTGTGAACAGTACACTCACCAAGTGTGTGAGCAAAAGAGATAAACAGGGGGAAACAGAAGAGTATCAAAATCATACAATGTCCCGCAGCCTGCCAGTGGGTTTCAGAGGGAGGAGGAGTACTCTACAGACAGACCTGGAGAAAAAAATACCTGGGGTAAATCAAGCCCATGAACAGTTTGAGTATGAAGCCGTGGGAAAAGTACATGGGACTTTGGAGGGAAGGAGTTGGGACAGCCAGGGCTGCTTACAGGCTGCTGGCTGCAGGCAATGCTCTGAACCAGTTCAAGATAGCTACTCAGAAGGAGCACGTGGTGGGCCTCTTTCTCCTCTGGAAGCTTTATTCTCCCTTTCTTTGTGATTTTCTCTAATCTGAAGAGCAAGATGTCTTTAATGAAAACAGATGTTTTGCTCCCTTGCATATGGAAAAAAATAATCCCCCCCCCCCAAAAAAAAAAAACCAAACCCAACCCCACAAAGAATGCCATGACCAGGGATAGGTTTCCATACAGTCAGGAGACCCTAGCTCTTTGTTAACACCCTGACCTGGCCATTCCTTTCCCATAGACACACTGTGGGAGCTGGTAATGCAAAAGTCCATGGTAAGACCTGGGTCTAAGAGTGGGCAAGCTGTGTGCCTCCATAAAGTGTAAACACCACTGAGCTGGCTCACAGCTTTCCTCATCCATGGTCTCCCACTGCGAGATCCTGGTCAATGGCAGTTTTTGCTATTGGCTTCAGTGTAACTAGGAATTGGTCCCAGTATTTAATTTAAAGCACAGCACACAAAACCCCAAAATCATAACATCCCTGTTACATTTATAGAGCTGCATAAGCCACTGGTTAACAAATGGATGAGATACTGAACTTTGCTTTACCATCTGTCTTTAATTACATAAAATAACTTGAAGCAATTAACAAGAAAGAAACACTGTGACACAAATAAATAAATCCTATTGATAGAAACAGATGATGTGATTTAGGATATTTCAATATATGGATGATATTTACTAAAGCTGCATAACCTACACCCAATGTTATTACATGTACTGTCTAACACTGACATTGCCAATTATTTTTAAAAAATAATAGTTACCTGTGGAGACACAAAGAAACAAAAGGAAACCTCTGTGTATGTGATTAGAAAAGAAAATGTGTTCCATCCAAATGCCATATGTTTAAGTTTTATCTTCCACAGATAAAATAAACTAATGCCAACAGAAAAATATACAAAGTGTGAGGTTTCATAACTGGAGACCTAAACTATAAGTCTGGCTGCTTATAACTGTTTAGACACCGGTGGGGATAAGATTCTTTAACACTTTGAAGGATTTAGGCTCTAACACTGGTGTTTCTTTTCAGCATTCAAATATATTTGTTTGCCTTCTCTGTCTAAACATTTAAAAAAAAAAAGTGCTGTACAATAGCTGTTGAGTAACTGCTGAGTAGATTAAGAATTGACTAGCTGATAAATGTCAAAAAATATCTGTCAGCTCTAAATGAAAGCACTGGAGACAGTTTGCAGAAATGGGTGTCATGCCTGGCAGACTACAGAACTGTCCTTAATGACTGAGAGACAAGTGTACTCCTAGTAAAATAATGCTCAGTAAGTTAGGGAGGAAATTAAAGCTGGCAGAATTAAAGAGTGGTGCTTAAAAATGCTCTAGCACCATCCATGTGGGAAGCAACTGGACACAGGACTCTGATGGTGTGAAAGAGGACTGACATTGTCTTTGAACAAGGTAGCAAGGACTTATGTGTTCAGTGCAAGGCTGACTATATGGCAGTATTGTGTTGCAGTGCTAGAAATCTGAAAAAGAGTGGGAGAAAAGACATAAGAACAGCTTGTAGATTGGAGAATATGCTTTGTTTCCCTTACCAAAATCAGTTGACTGGACTACAGTGTATAATTACCTTCACAACAAGAAACAAATCGTCTTGCATCAGATGAATGTATCACAAGAATCAGTGGGTGGACAAGTAAGCCAAGCATATATAAGCAACCAGTGAGGCTTGGATTTGTAGCAGTAAGTGTGATGAGCTAATGAAACAGACTGTACAAAAAGTGGTAGCATACATATCAAAACTAGCTTGCTTTCTGGAATACAGGTGTTAGCCAAACAGAAATTCTTTGGATCGCTATATGGGGAACGGGGCAACACTATGGGCTGCAAAAAGAGGACATTAGACGGGATGGTCCTTTCAGGCATCAAAAGTCATAAAATGAGGAAAATATAGAATCATAGAATCATAGAATCATAGA